>PVJA010019114.1:0-38937 GCA_004027025.1 Myocastor coypus
AATTACATTAGGATGAAATGATATTAATATGTAATAAATGCTGCAGCATTATAAACTTTCCATAGCTTTTCCTTCTAGATCATTTTTCACCTTGCTGAGAGTTTCAAAATTGTTTTGGAAATGAGAGGGTCACCTAGAATATTTTCACATTATTCCTGAATCTCTCTAAATGTTCCTAGAATCTTCTTCACTTAAGTGACTTAACTGAATTAATGAGATTAGTATCTCACTTGCAGTACAACCAATGGGTACCATTTCTGTTTTTAGGGCCTGCGAGATACTTAGTAGACTAAATACCTGCTTAGGCAAACACAGGAACCAGGGTTCAATCCTGGCATCAGATGCCACCCTGCCCACCCCCCAGGCTGGCTGAGCCAGCCACTGAGTCCCAACGTGGTGGCACATGCCTGTAATCCCAGCACTGAGAGGATGAGACAGGAAGATCTTTAAGAGTCCGAGCTGTGTAGTGAGACCCTGTACCAAATACATTAAAAACTAAACAAATAAATAATCTCACAACTTCTCTTCATAATCCTCAAATAGCGAATTGCAAACGCAAGTGTATATTTGAGATAACAGTAAGCTGTATTCTAGGTGTAAACTGTTAAACTTCATGAGGTTGTATTGCTAAAGTCTGTACCACATTGTAGCAAGGAATTTTTTGTTTGTTTTGTTTTGCATTTTGGTACTGAACTATCATAAAAATCAGAATGCTGTAAAATGTTACTCTGCAGGCTTGATTTATTAATTACTTATGTATTTGGTACAGGGTCTCACTACTACTAGCTCAGACTCATAGTGATTTTCAGCCTTCCCAGCACAGGGATTATAGGTGTACACCACCAAAATTGGTTTCAGTGGCCAGCTCAGCACTCCTGGGAGTGGGACCAGCACTGCACATCCCTAGCTTGTCCCTACTATGGTCCCTAGCCTGCGTAAGCAGGCACTTGGTCAGCACAGCTATCTCACTGGCCTTCTACAGAATTTTTATAAATAACTGTCATCATCTATTAACAGTAAGAGCTGACTTACACACTCATTTCATTTCACTAAAAAGAATACTGCAAACCAAGTATAATGCCAAAGTTTAGTCTGGCCAAAAGATCAGATCTCGCCAGAATAAGTTCTGTGATAGAAAGCAAACACCTTCTGGATTGTAGAAGGTGATTCACAACTAATAATAATTCAAAACATTTCTGTTTTTGGAAACTTTTTCTTCTTTTCTATATTTTTTATTAATAAAGCCTTATTCATGACTTGGTACTAATGAGAGATGAAATGTGATATTTTATGAGTTAGATATTAATAAAATTGAAAGTGCGTTAAGATGAAAATATATGAGAAAATAAAACTGAAATTTATTAGTAGTGACTTATATATAAAAGTTTCTTCCTACACACATTGCTCATATACATCTCGTGTAGTAAAGAAGAGAAGAAAGAAACAAATTGATATTTTAAGTGCAAAATTTTTGTAAATTATAATAAAGAAAGAGTGCTATTCTAGAAGTAAATGCGCAATTTAATACACTAACATATGTGAATGTAGATTTTCATGGGCATTCAGAGGAAGAACATAAAAGCTACACACATTAAAACTGTCTCAAGTTATTCATAAGTTATGCTATACAAAGTAATACTACTCTACCATAAAAAACAAAAACAAACATACAAACAAACAAACAAACAAACAAAAAACACTTGGAGTCATGTATAGGAAGCTAGGAACAAATTCAGGCAGTATTTTTAAATGAATTGTGTCTCACAAAAGCTGGTTTCTCTTACATGAGAAACTCAGTATATAAATAAAGTATAAAACAAAGATAAAAATAAGAAAGAAACAAAAGTCATTGTAATATAGTATGGAAAATGCATCCAAAAATATTCCTTGATTTAGTATAACTGTCTTATGAGTTTTGCAGGATTTTTGTATTATTAAGCTGCTTGTTTATCTGAATGTGTTATATTTAATGTTATAAGGGCTTTCAAGATAAATGAATAAATAAATGTGAGGCTAGCAAAGAAGGGAAGGTGGAGAAGAACAGGAAAATAAAATGCATTGAGATGTATTTTGTACATATACCAATTCACTACAATAAATGTCATCATTATGACAATAAACATTTACTAATGAACAGAAAATTTTTAAAGTTTAAATATGAAACTTTTAAATTATCAATTATATGGTAGTATTTTAAATATATATTTAATGTATAATATATATACATATGTATTACATATAATTTTGTCATATATATAATAAAATTAATATAGCTTAAAAGCCTCACAACATACACACAGTTTGATGTTTCATCTATAACTATAAGAAAGGAAATAGGAAAATAATGGAAGTATTTTTTTCATCTTGATTCTATCAGTTATTGAAAAATTTCCAGAAGTTATACCGGAGAAATACTTGACAGCATTATTTCCCCTCCCACATGAATGCTGAGGAGCCAGAACCCCTGCTTTCTTACATTTCACATTTCCCTCTTGCTACCTCTCACTCTCTCCGCTCTCCTCGTTTTTTCTCAGTTTCTATTTTGATATCTTTGTGACTTTATATCTTTACTCTTATGTTGTCTACTTATCAATATATAAACACTGTGCTGCACACTAAAATTATGATGAGATTTAGTGAAAAGTCCATGCCCACAAGTTGAAATTAACGAAAATTATTATGTAGTTAGTTGTATAATTTAAAATAGGATAGAAACTGCATAGATAGCATGATAAAATCAAATGAAAGTTAAATTTCATTTGAATCTCAGGAAATATTCTGGGAAATATGAAAAGTAAGCAAAAGAGCTGATCGATGCTGGTTCTATAATTTAGAGATAAGCATCAACTACATGTTCTATTAAAATTATGTTTAGACTGGGCATGGTGGCGCATGCTTATGATCCCAGTGCTTGGGAGGCTGAAAACAGGAGGATCACGACGAGTCCAATCCGTGCAGTGAGACCCTATAAACCCTATAATAAATGTATAAAAATTGTAAAAATTTACACAGAAGAAAATACCTTGACAACAATTTAAGTTACTTTTTAAAGTATGACATTTATGGATAAGGGTAACGAAGAAAATTGTGGAGGTCTTGAAAGAGAATTTGAAAGTATTATGCAACTGCACAAATATCTCACAGGGAAGGTGATCATTATATCATGAAAACATGTACTAAATAAAATTAAATAAAAATAATATACAGCAGGAAGCCGGGCGTGGTGGCTCACGCCTGTAATCCCAGCACTTGGGAGGCTGACGCAGGAGGATTGGTGTGCGTTCGAGACCAGCCTGGGCTACAAAAGTGAGCTCAAGGCCATCCTGAACTGCATAGTGAGACCCTATCTCAAAAAGGCAATCAATCAATCAATAAATAAATAAATAAATAAATACATAAATAAACAGCAGGAAATTATAAACATATTTCTTTGTGGCACTTATTTTTAAAACCAAATCATAGCATAAATGTCATAAATTGTAAAGAAAGTAAAATGGATCTTCACAGATTCATGAAGTCAGATTAAATCAGAAATAAAAGTCAGTTTGAGCATCAAATGAAACTCAAATGTAACTAGTATATTTCTCATTTGAAATGTGTAATCAATTTGTTTGCCTCATTATATATTACGATTTTCAGCTTTTCACGTATTGCTCAGTGGTAATACTTAGTTTTCCTCCCCCAAACACACAGAAAGAAATTTAGATATTTTACCATGTGAAATATATTTGTTACAGACAAGAGACAGAAAAGAAGCTGAAACAACAAAATAGACAAAACTCCTCACCAGAATAGTTTTGGGCCTGCCTTCATAAGTATTGTCCCTTTTTACTCTCCTTAAATATTGTTAACTTATGTAATAAAGTTGTATGGGACAAAATTTAAGTTAAATACCAATAAAAAGCTTAATTATTGGTAAATGATGATTCATGTAAATATTACACCTGACTAAAATTGTAAATATAGATAACAGGTAGGTATAGATCCCAAGATCTGTACATGTGTTTCATATATATGGAATACCTGTAGTGGTAGTGATTGAAGCAAAGTGTTTCATCAAGCAAAACAACAATTACAAATTAATGTTTGTAGACACTTTGTTGATATGATTATATCACAGATAGTTGAATCAAAATTTATTTTCCAAATTGCCTATGCAGTGTAAACTTTAGAACCACCATTTGGGGACATAAATTACACAGTACCCAAGAAACAGTCAATGTCCCTCCCTTCAGTTCACATATAAGTAGAATAGAAAAATAGCATAGATTAAATCTTAATAGTTTTATGTTTTAACATATTTATGATGCCCATTGCTCCATTGAACTCATTCATTGAAAATTTCTAATGCTACATAATCATTTTATATATTATCTAAAATATCACTAAATTGTACTTTATTTGAAATGACAACTTATTGTGTATATTTATGTAATGCAATATGACTGTAATGAAATGCTTACTGAAATATTACTCACAAAGGCCAAGTTGTAAATAAGCAAACTACCTATAAACCAGCAGTTCTCAACCTGGGGGTCGCGACCCCACTGGGGGTCAAATGACCAAAACACAGGGGTACCCTAAAGCCATTCTGAATCATAAAGGTAGCAAAATTACAGTTCTGAAGTAGCCACCAAAATTATTTTTTGGTTTGAGGTCTTTGCAACATGAGGAACTGTTTTGTGAGGTCACAGCATTAGAAAGGTTGAGAACCACTGCTAAACTAAATAATCACTGCTGTACTAAATAAACAGTATTTATAGTATAAATAACGAAATAATCATTTAATAAATAAACAAAATGGGATGTGAATAAAAAATTGAATGTCATTTAGCCTTCAAAGGGGACAAAATTTTATCATTTGTGACAAATAGGTAACCCTGAGGATGTTATTTTAAGTCCAATAATGCAAGAACAAACAAACAAACAAACAAAAATACTGCAAGACTTCACTTTATATCAAATTTAAGGTAGTTTAACTTCTGAAGTATTCAAATTAACAAGAAATCAATTTTTTTATCATAGAATAAGTAAATACAAGATAATTTGTCTTTAATCTTTTATCTAGAAATGTATACAACTAACAAGAATATAGTAGACATCACTGCATAAAAATGTAAAATGCAGGGGTTTCAGAGAAAGCTCATTGGCCTAAGGGCCTGCCTGATAAGCGCAAGTACCCTGGGATCATCTCCAGTATCTTTTACCATGCTGGCCTAGCCTTGGGCCAGTCTAGCTGGTGATCAAAACTGGACATGGTAGTGCACACCTGTAATCCCAGTGTGGGGAAGGTTGAAACAGGAGGATCACCACGAGTCTGAGCTGCACAGCAAGACCACGTACCAAAATCATAAATTAAATGAAATGTGCAAAATGCACAACAAGGTATTTAGAAAACACTACATGTCCATCATCAGTGAACCAGGGCATTCTGCATTTTTTATGATCAGTTAGGATCTATCTAATACTATTTCGTGGTCTTCCTTTTCATAGTAGTATTCAAGATATATATCTATCTATTCTTTCTTTTGAATTATTATGAGGATGTAATAAATGGTAAAGAACTTGGAAAAGCTAGGTAACATAGTAGGAACTAAATCTATCACCATATTTACCTATTCTTACCTATTTAGCCGATTAGCTTCAAGTATTTGTAAGACCCACAATTTGCATATATTTCTCTGTAATTGGGTGAATTTTCATAAATTATTCATTAAGCACTGTTTAAAAATAGTTAAACTATCTTAAATTTAATTTGGACTCAATTTTAATGTTTGAGGAAAGTTATTACATATATAACATATATAGACTGTACATGATATATAAAAAATGCATTATAAATTAACTCTTTAGAACAATTGTTAAATATTTTCTATTAATAAAAATGACAATCTGGGGAATCTTCCTTTCAATTCTGGATTATCTATTTATTATTTATTCATTGATTTTTGTAGCAGTGGTTCTCAACCTCTCTAATGCTGTGACCCCGCAATATAGTTCCTCATGTTGCGGTGACCCCAAACCAAAAATAATTTTGGCAGCTACTTCAAAACTGTAATTTTGCTACAGTTATGATTCAGAATGGCTGTAGGCAGCCCCTGTGTTTTGGTCCTTCAACCTCCGCTGGGGTCAGGACCCTCAGGTTGAGAACCGCTGATCTATAGGGTGTTCAGGGTCTCACTGCTAGATCAGACTTGCAGTGATCCTGCTGTTTACAGCCTGCTAATAGCTGGGATTATAGGTGCATACCACCATGCCCAGTCTCAATTGCCGACTCAGCACACCCAGGATATGAGGGGGCAGCACAGCAGGCCTGAGATAGATCAAACCTGGCCTGGTGTGTCCTTGCACGAGCTTTAAACTGATGAGCTATTTGACCAGCCCTGGAATTTTTTTTTTTTAAACGCAGTGATTATTTTCATTAATAGTTTCAATAAATATTGTAAATATTACAAGTACTAAAAACATACTACTCACTGTTTCTGACTACGATGTTTATATAAATTTGAAAATAGAAATGCACTTGTTATACATTCTTCTATTATATTTCATTTCTAATATTCTTGAGATTCATTTTTGTCATGCTCAAAGCTGTCTTCTCACCTTAGATTCCTTTAAAGCGACTCATTAAAAGGTTCTCTAGTAACAGTTGTTGGGAAGTGAGTCTCAGACCTGAAGGTAGGACCAGACAAATTTTTCATTGCCTGTTGTTTCCTTGACAGGTAATGTATTTCCTGGTGTTACATTTAGATGTTCTGGTTTGTTCCAGAACTTAGTGCAAATGTTTTTCTTTTTTTGCTTTCTCTTATTCAATAAAATATGTAATAATTCATTTTACTTCTTGAGCTATTATAAAAAACTGAATTATTTTGAGTTGTATTTATTTTATATATTTTAAAATTATTCGGTAACTAACTGTGGTTTCATTCCCATAAAAATTGAGTAATAAGTATTTTGTTATATGGTGGAATAAGTAGGAAAGTTTAGAAAGCATAAAGCAAGTTTTTTTTCTTTAATATAACACACTTTATCTTATGGCATTTCATAATTTTAAATTCCTTTACATTTTCACTAAATTTAAATGAATGATTTACATGGTGGACATCGCTACATAAAAATCATACATCAGTTGCCAATATAAAGGAAAAGATTACCAAGAGAGGCTTTGATATCCTTTTGCATATCTTTCTGCATATCAATTTTCACTGTACATTAAAAGAAAACATTATTGTCTTAGTTCCTTTCTTTTTGGCTGGGAGAAACTATACTTGAAACCAACAAATTACAGAAGGGAAGCTTTATCATGTCGTACATTTTGTGGATGATTCAGCCTGTAGTTGTCTGGCTCCAAGATAAGCAGCCATCAGAGAGGGCATGGCAGAGGAGGGTCCATTCATAGTATGCAGGCCAGGAAAGAAAGCAGGAAGAAACACATAGAGACACATAAAGTTGCAGGCCACCCCCCAGCGACCCACCTCTGCCAACCGGATTTCACAATGGACTAATCTACGGATAACTATTACACACATAGTCCAATCACCCCCCAAAAGCTCCAGCTATTGAGCTCATGACCATTTGGAAACATTTTAGATGTAAATCCTAACAACATACTTTTGTGAGAAAATTAAAGAATCAGGTAAACAAATGCACATCTTTCTAAATGTATTTTAGAAAATATCAGCTACTATATTTTTCTTTTTTAATTTTATGTATATAGTACAGGCTCTAAAGGGTCTCACAACACAACTTGAATGTGTAGTGATCCTCCTGTTTTGAGCCTCCCAAGAGCTGGGATTACAGGTATGCAACCACATCCAGTCTCAGTCACCATCTCAGCATACCCTGGGGGTGAGGCCAGCAGGGCTTGCGGTGCTGGGGATAGAATCCCATCCCTAGGTTTGCCTAAACAGGCACTTCAGTTTGCTGAATATTAACTATTATGAAATCAATTAAGTAGCATACTCCACATGAATAGAATATATCTTAAGGGTGATAGTTTAAAATGAATGTTTATTAAGGGAATTCAGAACCATAAGAGAGAAAAGTGAAAATCACATTATTATCTAGACAGACATTGGAACATTTTTATGTTTTTAAATATCTAGTTTAATTAAATTTTAAATAGAAGTAGGAATAGGTGTACTTCCAAATTGGATAAAAGGAGTCTAAAGTAAACCTTTGACAAAAATTGTGTTTTAGTAAGAAATACTACAGCCACTTTATTTAAGGAACCAATAAAATTTTTACCAGTATAATTATTACCATGCTTAGCATTTTTGTGCTGCTTCATAAAAGAGTATAAGTAAAATTCTCTTGTATGTCAGTTCACTTAAACAATAAGATTGATATAACTTTCATAGAAATCTGTACTCAAAATACGAACTCAAACAAAATCATGACAGTTTTAAAATTACTGGGGAATGTTCTTTTTATAATGTATAAATAATAAATTTGTAAACCAAAGTACACAACTGTATTGGTCAGGGTTTTACTTAGAGGAACAGAACAGATATAAGGAACGGATATTAACGCAAAATGTACAATCTATAAGGAATTATAAGATTGGTTTACATTAGTCAGCCACACAGTCAGATGAGGAAGCGTGCAGAGGGCACCTGTACGCTCCAGACTAAAGAATTCAGTCCCAAGGTCTGAACTTCACTACAGCGTTCCATGTAAATCTCTATCCATTGGCTGATCGGTCTGTGATGGATGACTGAAGTGTCTGTGATGGATGCTGAAGAGTCTGCGATGGATAGCGAAAGATCCTAGCTGGAGGCTGAAGAGTCTGCGCTGCAAGCCAGACAATGAAGTCCAGGCTGAATGCAAGGACTGAAGATTCTCAGGCAAAGTGAAGTCTTGACTCCTTCCTCAGTCCTTTAAAAAGTCTCTTTGTGCTCAGGCATTCTGAAGTGGGTCCATTCATTGTGCCCTAGGGTAGAACCAATCATACCCTAGGACGGGCCCTTGATCCTGCTCTAATGAGGAGCCAATCATATCCTATATGTATGTGTGTATATATATATATATATATATATATATATATATATATTCAAACTAAATACTATATATAGTATTCTATTATCTTAGATCTTATTTCATATATATATATATATATATATATGCATTTTACTGCGTTTTGATTTTAAGCCATTTTACAGAACTAAAATTGTCATTTTTACCTTAAAATGAAAAAAAGATAAAATGAATAACAGCAGGCCTTGGCTGTACATCAATGAGAGCATGTTCTTAGCATGCTCAAGGCCCTGTGCTCCATCTCAAGTACCAAAAGTATAACAATAGCAATCAATACAGAGGTAAAGGTAAAAATAATAACATTCATTTTTATAAAGCTAAGTGAAATTTTGCTGGTTAAAAACATCAGATAGGGCCAGCAGTATAGCTCAGCAGACTAAATACTTGCTTCGGGAATCTCAGGGGCCAGTCTTGGATTCCTCGGCCCCACCTGCCATGCCAATCCTGGTCTCAGGTGCAATGAGCCAGCAATGGAGTCCGGGTGGGTGTGGTGGTGCACACCTGTAATCCCAGCACTTGGGAGGCAGGAAATAGGAGAATCACTATGAGTTAGAGCTGTACAGTGAGACCCTACACCAAAGGAAAAAAACATATATGCTATATAAAAGTATTAGACAATATAGTCTTTGATAAAAATCTCTTCTGGGTTTTACTCTAAACATATCGTTCTTTCGCACCTGTTCCATTTCATATCTAGTTCATACTTCTTTTAATTGCTTTCTAAAGTATATATTTAAAATAATTTATTATCTTAATGTCATAGTATTTTCTATCAGTTCTCTTGGGCCATGACAAATGGGTGACTGTGATTTTTGGCTGGATTAAGAGACATCTCCCAGACTAATGAGGCAACTTCCACGTCTTTGTGGGAGTTTCTAGGCATGATTTGCTTGTAGGCTGTCAATCTGAGAGGTGAAGACTCAAGATTAGCTCGCAGTTCTGATGCAAGAAGAAGGGAAGGCCTTTCAGGACTGTCAGCCTCTGATCTGGTAAGCCTGTCCAATAAGTTCACTCTAGCCAATGCTGATCATAAATTCAATTAATTCCTGGGGGAAAGAATTGAAATATTTACAATATGTGTCATTGCTTTCAATAATTATTTTTTCTGTAGGCTATAATTACAGTAGCTGTGTCACTGTGTTCTTCTGTATTTATAAATACATAGGTCAATATGTATATGAGTAAATGTGTGCATGTTTTCATATGTGTGCATTCATTACATACACACGTAAAAGCCTATGGTCATGCACACTTCTACATGCACTTGTGTTATGTACACAAATGTTTGTATGTAAAGATATGTGCATTTGTGTTTATTTGTATGGATTTGTGTGGATGCTGGTACTTAAGAATATGCAGCTACATTTGGTTTTTTTTGTTTTTTTTTCCTTAAATCACATGTCTATTTCACTTACATACTGTGATTTGCATTTCTCAAATACTTGGAGCTCTGCCTATATTTTATCCTAGAAAGTAAACCTAGTTTAGACAGTTGAAATCTCAGTAATTATTACATTATTTTTGGTGTAATTAACTCAAATTACTGCTAAGCATCAACTCTGCTAGTAACACTATTCTGTTTTGCATGTTAAAACTTCCAGGAGGAAAATTGCCTCATAACTATGAATTTTAAATTTCCTTGCTCTAATGACTATGTAGTACAATTTATTCTAGTTTTTAATGTATGCCAGAGAGTCTTCAATACTTGAGTCATCTCATGGGATGCATTATGGATTTCTTCTTTATGTTCATTGTATTCTGGAATGGATATATGTGCATATATATATATATATATATATATATATATATATCATAATCATTTTAAAATTTAAGTCTATTTTCAACATTTTACATACTAAGATTTCAGAATATATATATATTTTTTTGGGGGGGAGTGCTGGAGGTGGGGCTGGCACAGCATATGGTGCCAGGGATCAAACCATGGTCCCTGTAGTTGTCTAAGCTTGCGTAAGCAGGTGCTTTAGATCGCTGAACCATCTTGCTTTCCCAATTTCAGAATATATTTAATTACAAGAAACATGGAATTTGTGTATATTCATAAATTATACGAAAATTAAATGTGTTTTTATTTATTCAGATTTCATTTAAAATCATATTTCATAATGTGTATTACCAGAAACAATGGCTTAATGAATTATTGTTATAGTTACCAGTAAATTATTTTTGAAATAACAGTGTCCAAAGCCTATTAGATGTTTTCCTCATAAATTGGTTCAAATTGCTATGGCTTATTAGAAAATGTGCAGAGATATTTACACCAAGTATATTACAATTGCTTCAAACTTCTCACTCTTTATACTAGATGCTACTGATTGAGGCCACTGTGAAGAGGGTCTGAAAAGGTTTTAAAATTAACCACCTGGCTTTCGTTGCTTACTTGACAGTCTGTCTCAGGCCTAGCACCTGTGTCTGGAGATGGAACACTGATTTGCAGGAAGTAAACCAACATGCCTCAAAGGACGCAATGAAGTCAAAGCTGAGGAAGCCTGGCTATAAACTCAATTAAGTACAGAGTCTGTAACTACAGTTTTTTTCACTTTTGTGCTTATGGTCAACCTGAAGATAAGACTGTCTCCTAATTAGTATAATTTACTAATTAAGGAAGACTTTGTACTGATTTTCAAGGTCTTGCTCAGGCTCCTACACTTTCCTTGATAGCTCCTTTTATGAGAACTAAATAAATTTGCAGCTATCCAGAGAAGTTCTTTGTCTCAGCCCACAGAGAAACTTGAATTTTGGTAAAAAGTTTTGATCCTTCTGGAACCCAAAAAATCTACTACTTGTCTCTTTTTATAGCCTTCAACATACACTCTGAAGGAAGTTACAGGACTGATCAGTCCACGGCATGTTAATTCTTAATGTCTTTTGTCCAACAATTCATTGCTGTTATTCTATTCTAATATATAAACAACATGATATTTACCTCTTGGGATGTTTTAATTTACAGTCAATATAGGCACAGTGTGTACAGCAGATCTATGCAACATACATGAAGTATATAACATTTTATACCTGCTCATAAACATTTTCACATTACATTCTCACACTATTTCCTGGTAATCGCCATTCCATCATCAGGCTTCTTGTGTTTCATGTTACTTTGATGTAGAATTTAAGGGTATAATTGGTTTAGCTTCAGCATTGATGTATTATGCTCAGCAAATAACATACACCATTCCTTATACTAGGGATGCAAAAATAAGAGTGTCTCCATGTTGCCCCATTGCTGTGATCCTTTGCCCATTAGTCTCCATGGCACATTTTACCACTGAGTCTGTGTTCCTCCTGTTTCTCATGCTAACACAGATGATAAATTACTGTCTCTTACACTATGGCTATATTTTACTACATCTTAGTCTGAGTAATTTTAACAGTGTTTGATAGTCCCTTCCCTCTTAATTTTCTTATATATATTCACAGAAGGTCAAGTGCAGCATATCCATAGTACTTACCTTTCAGTTGACAATTTTCATTCTTGTTTTTTGACTAAAGAGAATAACTAGTATAATTTTTGACTAGTTATATTTAAATAATTAGTACCTGGTTTTTCATTTCTGTAATTGTTTCCCTTCCATGTTTTCTTTTCTATTTTATAAGGTCAGTCAATTAAAATTAGCATAATTACAGAGATTATATGATTATATTTCTAACTTGCTATATATGTTTCATTTTAAATTTTAACATAGTATTTATGTATATATTTCTTTCTAAATTATATAGTTCTATTTTTGTTGTGTTTTCTTTTCCTGTAAAGATAACTTTTAAATTATAAATTTGCTCAACATTTTATTTTCTTTGAGAGAAGACATATATCTTCTTTTCTTTTCTGAATTTGTATTCTTGCAACTATACAAAACCACAACTCTTATTTTTTCCTACTTTATAGAGAAATGAGTTCACATTAATATTATCACTTGAATATTTCAGTGATCATTTGTAAGAGTGAATTTTAAGTTTCTTGTTAGGCTACTACTATATTAACTGCAATGATTAATTCAAGTGTACCTCCTTGACGTTTAGCACAGTAGTAGCACTGTGGAGCACTATTGCTTCAATGTAGTTCACTGTGCAGTTTGGCAACACTTCCATGTTTTTAGCATGGCTTCTAGGATACCAAAGTTATTTTATTTCATAAAAAATTGTTTTCCAAAGCAAAGAAAGTTACCTTCACTCAATTAGCACATAATTTAAGTGTTTATTGAGAATTTCTAATTTTTATATCAACTGTATTCAACTCATTTTTTTGTATAGATTTAAAACTAAACTTACCATTGTACAATCCCTAAAAACACTTTCCAACAGAATCTGGAATTTGACTTTGGATAGCTCTTATAATGAATTTCTGAATATTTCTGTGTTTTGTTTGTTTGTTTCTTTTTTGGCAGAATCATGGATTGAACTCAGGCCCTGCGCTTTCCAAGCAAGCACTTATTCTTCTGAGCTATCTCCCGAGTCCTTAATATTTCTGTTTTGAAAGAGGTATTGCTTTTTTTCCTCTCATTAGTCTTTGTGGACTAACATTTGAATTGCTTATTAATAGATTCCTAATATTATTTATTGACTAATTCTTGTCATGCTCTGTGGTTCTATCCACTTCACTAAGTGGTTTCCATTGGTTTTGTCCAGGTTAAAGGTGAGTCTTACACATTATAGAATATTAAAAGTGTGTACTCTGACAATACAGAGTGGGAGCCAGAGTAGCACAAGCCTGGCAGCGTGAAGCTCAGATGACTAAGAGACAGGATTCCCATAAAAAAAAACTCAAGCTTTGGAATTTTGTATCCCTTTCTCCCATCTGGATTCAGTTTGGATCAGTTATCAGATTTTCCTACCTAAAGTGATTTTATACTATTTTTTAAAGCTAGATATTAAGTTTGATGAAAGATTTATTTGTGCTGAGATTTCATGTCTCTAAGAAACCCCTGCACCAGGACTGAAAATCCAAGTGAAGACTAGAAATTTCTTTTTGTTTTTGTGTTTGTTTGGCGGGACCGGGGATTGAACTCTGGTCCTTGCGTTTGCCAGGCAAGCGCTGATTCTACTGAACTATCTCCCCAGGCCCTAGAAATCTCTTGATAGTTTGCATCATACTGCAGAAGAATATCTAATACTGATTTTTTAAGAGGATTTATAGGGTCTTCTAATTCATTAATTTACAACTGAGATATGATGCCTGGTATAACAAAATCTTGCTTATTTGGGCACTATGCTAAACATTGTGACCAAATTATAATTTGTACATGCTAACACTGCTCTTTCAGGAAAAAAAAAAATCAAGTAACCTTACAAAAGTCTTAATCAACAGGACTGGAATTACATTTTCTGTGAAATGTAAAATAAAAGAATATGGTTTAATGGTTTATTTTTAGAGAATATTTGTAGAACGTAAGCATCTTGGAATTATTCTAAGAATGTGAAATGAGAATTTCCTAAGGTTAGGCAATATATATAAGTCTCTATCATCCTCTAAGAAGAGCTACCAAAACTAAGCCTACACAATTTTATTTTAGAAATAAAACATTGTCTAAAATTCACATGGAGCTACACAATGTTCAATATAATTTCAATTATAGGAAATTAATTTCTTAATATCCTATAATGTATCAAGTGAGTTTTTTCATCATTAATTGGAGACTTTGTGAATTTTTATGCATAAAAACTTCCGGGTACTACATGTCCCTTTCTCCAACTCATTTTGCTGAGCTTCAAAAAGTTCTCAGAATCAGAGCACAGAATCAGAAGAGCTGGAAACGTTTGTTTCACCTTCAAATTTTCTGATTTAGAATCTTTCTCCCGTAAGGACAAATCATTAGATGTGGTGCTGTCTTCATGATCCATAATATCCTCATCAATCGAACCCCTCAAAAGACTGCTTTGCTGAGTCTGAGAAATCTACTGCAGAGATTCTTTAGGGTCAGACTGCAGGGGCTCCAAAGTCAAGGAGATAAGGTTACACAAAGACCACACATGTAAGGGATAGGTTCTTCTTTTTGGTGTGCTCTTTGCAGAGATTTTATGACCTGCTTCCAGACTTTTAAGGAGTCGGGAAGAAACTTTCAGTAAGAATAAAAATATTGGAGAGAATTATTAATATGGTACTGGAATCAAAACTGACACAAAGAGAGCAGAGGCTTAAGCATCTGCCTGGCATGTGTAAGATCCTGAGGTTCAGTCTCTACTACTAAAAACAAAAGAAAATAAAATATAACAAAAACCTTGGCGCGTAGAACAATGAGGACAGAAAACTCATAAATGCCACATTATAATCAATGGACTTTCATCAGATGTTAAAAATTAGACATTCATCTAACATCATGTACAATAATCAACTCACAAATTGCTTAAGTAGTTAAACATTAAGACTTAAAAATCAAACACTACTAGAAAAGATATGAGGATTTTCTTGAAATTCGTCTTTTATACATGATCTAAACACATGGACCACAAAATCAAGAAAAGAAAATGAGATTACATCACAGTGAGAATTTCTGTACAAAGGAAAAAATTAACAAAATAATGAAATGTTTCTACAATGAAAAAGCATATTTACAAATCTATATATCTGATATGAACTGAGTATACAAGCTGTTTAAGGAATTAGAATAACCCATTATAAGAAAAAGAATATTCAGTTTAAAACTGGTCAACACCTAACTAGAAATTTCTAAGAAGACACAAAATAGCTTCAGATAATAAATAAATTCTTTTCTTTTCTTTTTTTTAATGTCTTTTTGAGACAGGGTCTTGTTATGCAGTTCAGGCTGGCCTTGAGCTCACTTTTGTAGCTCAGGCTGGTCTCGAACTCACACCGATCCTCCTGCCTCAGCCTCCCGAGTGCTGGGATTACAGGCGTGTGCCAAATAAATTCTTATTTGCAATAATCATCAAATAAACTAAATTTAATGTTCAGTGTGAGAACAGAATGGCTGATATCAGAGAGACAATAGGTATGTGTTACACAATAGACTAGAGAGAATTGCTTTATTTTTTTAAATAATTGACACACTTGAAATAAATGAACTATAGTAGACTTACTCTCCACAGATTTTCCACAACCCAGGTTCAATTTACGTAAAAACATTTAAAGCAGCAGTTCTCCACCTGTGGGTACGACCCCAGCAGTGGTCTAACAACCAAAACACAGGGGTCACCTAAAGCCATTCTGAATCATAACTGTAGCAAAATTACAGCTTTGAAGTAGCCACCAAAATTATTTTTTGGTTTGGGCTCACTGCAACATGAGGAACTGTATTGCGGGGTCACAGCATTAGAAAGGTTGAGAACCAGTGATTTAAAGCAATGTATTTCACTGCTTTTTTTTTATTAAAAAAAAAACTATTGTATTCTTGATTCATATTCAATTAGTTGCTAATGTATTTTTACATGTTTATTTTATATATCTCAACTTAACTGAGTTCATTAAATTTTTGGCTTTTAATTAATCTTTAGTTATGTTTATAGAAGATAATGTGATCTACAAAGAGAAAATTTTACAAGAGATTTCTAAAGAAGTTTTACTTTAATATTATAGCACTAAATGAAATTTTCTATTTCATAATTGTATTTTTAAAATGTATTTTATTTATTTATTTATTTTACATATAGTACAGAATTTCAAAAGCAGAAAAAATTAACAATGGTTATATTACATATTTTCATCATCGGATCAGTTTAGATTAATAGATATCGTTGTATAAGATTGATCAAACAATTAAACATTAACAATTTCAGTAAACATTTTTTTTTCCTTTTTTTTCAACAGTTGACAGTGCACACTGTCCTCACAATAGTTATATAGAGCACAGTGTGTGGGCATGATCCACCTTCCTGTTGATCTTGCTAAGGAAAGAGAAAAAAAAAAGAATTTTCTTTGAATTAAGAGGAAGCACATGCATACACAGTTCAATGTTCCACAATTGCAGTGGGCCACCAGTGAAACTTGCAGCGTTGGAGGCTATTGATCCAAGCCTCCTACAGCTCAGCTCATTAGTCTAGGTCTGCATTTCATGCCTCGTAATTAAGCTTTTCCGCTGGGTGATAAAGGGCAAGTTAAAGCAAGACCTGTATAACAAAACATTCATCATTTGTATCTTCCAAGGTCAAATCCCCTCAGGATTAACTTTGGAATCATGTACAGTGCTTTGTAGAACTGTTGTCATTGTCAGCCTTCGGGACGAGTCATGTCCATTCCTTGGCCAATTTGCTTTCTGTGAAAACCTGAGAGAATGTTTTTCTCTGGATGACTCTCCTTAGACACACTACAGTTCATTTATGCCTTTTCTCTGAGGTCCCATAATCTCTTTGACCAGAAAATTTGAGACACCTCTGAGTTATAGGATATTACAGCACAGGTTCTCTTATGTCCTGAGTCCTTACTGACCTTGAAGGGCTAGGGCCAAAATAATAGCTATCCTCATAGCCTTCTTTTTCTCCAATTTTTGATTTGTTAACTTACATTCTCAACCCTCCAGCAGAAAGCTTGTGATACTATTACTCTATAACATATGTAATTCAACTTATCATCACTGGCTTTCTGAATATCAAACATCTTTGACTTAGCTTGGAATTGATATTTTCTGACAGTCATTGATATTCTAATAATGCTCCATAGAATGTGATATAAGCAGTTACACAATTTTTACACAGATATTTGTACTTGGCCCAGTCTCTTACTTTCAACTAATGCTCTTGAGAGAGAGTATAACAGTAACTGAGTTTACATTGGGAGCAGTACACATCAAAAAGATGAGAGTGACATGTATTCCAAACATAGTTTTAGTGTTACATGGTGCTATGATCAGTGTGATGAACCCTTTGAAGGTTCTTAGGACCAATATCTTATTCATTCTGTGTACATAAGTGCATGGTTTTACTCCTGATATGTTTCCTCTTTTATCTGCTTCCAGTCATTTCGTTGTTTAATCCATAACACATTCAGCTGTGTTATGCTCTTAAGTTTTTATTTTCTTCTTTAAAGTTCTTATATTAGGGAGACTATATGATATTTGCACACGTAGGTCTGGTTTATTTCACTAATGAGTATATGTTCAATATAGATCCAGTTATATATGAAGTCTTCAAACTTATCAGATTTTCTTTATAATACATATGTACAAATGGTTTTACTAGTGCCTTTATCTAGTATTTAAATTTTATTGATATTTTTCTTCAGATGTGTCAAAAGATAATTTGATTATGACAGTCTCTTTCTTTCTTTCTTTCTTTCTTTCTTTCTTTCTTTCCTTTTTTGTTTTATTTTATTTTTTCTTTTCATTTATGCATTTGGTACAGGTGCTCACTATGCAGCTTGGACTCATAGTGATCCTCCTGTTTTCATGCTCTCTATTGCTGGGATTACAGGCATGGGCAACTACGCCTGGACTCAGGCCTCAGCTCCATGTGCCCCAGGTACAGTGCCAGCATGGAATGCAGGACCATACTAGCATAGTCCTTGCACTTGCCAAAGCCGCCACTTAGTCTATTGTAGTATCTTGCTGGTCATTACTGCAGGTTTTTAAATTTTCATTATTAACATGTAATATGAGAGAAAAAAAGCTAAAAATCCAAAAAAAAAAAAAAACACAAAGAAACAAACAAGAAACTTATTTATGACAACTTTCAGTTCATTTTATCAAAACTAACTTATTTTCCATAAGTTTTAATAGATTTCCATGTTTTTCACTGGATACATTGAAACTGCTAATTCAAAGTGTAGATAAGCAGGTACAACACTGTACTGAACAACTACACAATAGTATGGATAAACCAATACTAAGTTAAATGTTAAAGGGCTAGCAAGAAGGCTCAACAGACTAAATGCCTGCTTAAGCAAGCACAGACAGTGGGGCTTGAACCCCAGCACCACACTCTGCACCAGCGCCACCCTCAGATGCTCTAAGCCAGCCACCAAGACCAGACATGATGCTCCACGTCTGTAATCCCAGTGCTGAGGAGGCTGAAAACAGGAGGAGCACTATGAATCTGAGCTCCATAGTGAATCCCTGTGCCAAATACATTAAAATAAAATAAAAATTAAAACGGTCCTCACATTTGGAAAAATTCCATATTTTTTAAGATTTTTAAAGGAAAATAAAAATGTGGATCATGAAACTATGAATATTAAGCCCCAAATTTGTCATTATATCTACTATTTGATTTATTTTGCAAAATAGTCAATAACTAAGCCATAAAATATTAATATAAAAATTCTATTGGTAAAATGTCATTGGCTTTTTGGGCCCTGAAAACATTTCTTCCACATTCCTGTTGTGTAAAACCAGATTAGTATGATAAGTAGTAAAAGGCTTAAGTCAACAGCTTCTGACACTGTCAGTTCTGCTGATAAGCCACTACTATTATGGAATATTGGACTATATATACAGCTACTTTCTCTTAGTTCAATTAGAAGAAATATTTTCACTAATAGTGAAGGCTGTCAATGGCTGAAAAGAAGTACACACAGCATCCTGAGTTTGGGCCTAGAAGCAGCCACACAAGTTTCTTAACAAAACCATATGAGAATAACAATAGTTAGTACATTACGTATTTTATTTTGAAGAGCAGAAAGAAATATAAAAAAGAAACGGTAACACAGAACAATGCATATGTTACAGGTTTTTCAAAACAGGAATAGCTAATTAACAATGGTTGTTATATTATCTATTTTTATCTTTAAATCTATTGCTCACATGAACAGATATAGTTATACAAGACTGGGTAAATAATAGCATATTAGTGTTTGCTTTCAAGAAATCTTAATTATTTAATTATTTTTCCTTTTTTTGTTTTAATTTCTTTTAAGGATAGTATAACAAATTCAGCCCCCAAAATTTAAAGACCAAATCCAAAAATGGGCATAAGAGGAAGAAATACAAATGACAAAAATGTAAAACAAAAAATGCTCCACAGCACTGCCCATTGGAGAAATGCAAATTAAAACAACATTGAGATAACCATCTCACCCCAGAAAAATGGCTCTGATAAAGAAATCAACTAATAGCAAATGCCAGAGAGGTTGTGGGGGAAAGTGAACATTTCTTCAGTGCTGGTAGGAATGCAGTATGGAGACTCCTCAAAAAAATTAGAATTGAAAATAACATTCATTCCAGGTATTCCCCTTCTGGGTTTTTTCCAAAAGAACTGAAAGCATCATATCATTGTGATATACTTGCTCCCTTGTTTATAGCAACACAATTTGTTCTAGCCAAATCTTGGAAACAACCAAAGTGCCCATTACTTGAGCCATGAAGGAAACAGATGTGGTTTCTTTTTTTAGCTGAGTACAACTTATCTGAGTACAACACAGCTATGAAGAAATACAAACTCGAATCCTTTATAGGTAAGTGGATGCAACTAGAGGCTATACTCATCAGTGAAATAACACAGACCTATATGTATAAATATCATGTTTTCTCCCTAGTACAAGAACCTGAACGAATAAATAATACTTAAAAGGCATATTTGATATAGTAAAATGGAAAGAAACTGAACTTAAGAATTAAATAACAAAGATAAGAGAAAGAAGAAATGATAGGAAAAAAGGAAGGAGAGGAAAAACACACAAATATAATGTTTAGAATGTCTGGAATTTTGCCTTGACTAACTCTGTATGCTGATATCTGCAATCTCAGCAACTACATAAAGGACAGCAATGTGTAATATGGTACCCATTGTTAAATGTATCTGGTCTTGATCTTCTAATTGAGTACCGCCTCTAATGGCCTGCTTGGTTTTGTGCCAGATGTAGATGAAGAACTGAATAAAGCACTTTTTTTTTTTTTTTTTTTTTTTTTTTTGAGACAGGGTCTCGCTATGTAGTTCTACCTGGTCTTGAGCTCGCTTTGGTAGCCCAGGCTGGTCTCGAACTCGCACCGATCCTCCTGCCTCAGCCTCTCAAGTGCTGGGATTACAGGCCTGCGCCACCAGGCCCGGCTTAAAACACTTTGTGATTGGCTCCAGGCACAGAATTTGGGAACTATACTTCATACATGATGCGTCTTGTGATTAGCCTCATCAACAGGTCGTGCTCACTTGCGGAAGTAGTTTTGTCCCACTGTATTCATCAGCTTGATGTCCCATGAAAAAACATACTTTTTTCATGAGATTTTGAGGGAGCAGAAATCTCTACCTTCACAGAGCTGCTTCAAGGTGAAAGGAGCCAAATCTAACTACTTGTAATTATGTGCACTCAAACGACCTTGGGATGTTGGGTTCACCAGCTGGGTTAAGGAAAAACATCAGAAGACAATGAGAAAAGAGTTACCTATGAGTAAAGAATTGTGGATTTGCCAGTTCCTTGGGGAAATCCCAGTAAATTTGTCAGGAAAGTCATAGTCAGTAGTCTGAATTATCCCATACAGCCTTAAATGAATAAACTTTATTGTTATTTCGAGGAAGCAAATGTCAAGTATGAGGATAAACAGGACACAATATATCTTGGTTTATCTTAGAAGGCAGACTGTGATGGATCCTGCAAATAAGACATTCTTTTTCACTGCTGTTATTTTGGAGACATTCTCTAAGGAGTTTTATTTGATGCTTCCTATGGAGCAGAAAGTATGGCAAAGAAGATATTAGTTAAACTGCCAAGAGCCTCAGAGTGGTAGCTCTAGCAGGGTTGTATGTGTTACGGATCCAGTTAAAAGCAAGAGCCCCAGTACTGGTGCCCACTGAGGCTGTGGTAGGTTAGGAGTAATTAGTGACCATTTGTCTACATGGAGAGCATTGCTACAGTCTTAGTTCTTAAAGAGGAACCTCTGATCTTCTAAAGGTTCTAAGTAGTTCTTTCCCTCAGAAAGCTCAGGTGGGGCTGGCTTTCTCCTAGAAATGTCAATCCAACTGTCTCTTCTACCTAATAAAGGATCCTTCAATTTTGACTTTAAAAGTTCTGCAGGAGTCTCTTCTTTCCAAGTTTTAATGAGAGCTTTGTGTTGACTGTAGATACTAGGTAGTTTCTTTGGAATGATATTGTTTCCATATAGTTGGAAAATCTGTTATATTTTTCCCAGATTAGTAAGATAGTGTAAGAATCTTCCAGCTTCTGGGCCCACTTCCATAATCAGAATATATGAAAAGTCCTCCACCATAGTATCTCAAATGAACTTATATTTAGCCTGATTTGTGAGTGTTTCAAATTCTCATAGCAGTTACTGAGAGTAGTCAGACAGAAGACTCAGAAATCTCTTTGCAAAGTTTGGTCAGTTTTTTTTTTTTTCTTTTTTCTTTTTTATTTTATTTTATTTTATTTTATTTTTTTTTTAGGGTCTGGGTGGCTCTTTCAGTCTTCCTGGAAGACTAAGGTCTCCATGCAATAAGGAGATAGTATTTTGTTACTAAAGTCTTTGCTACACTCATAGTAATTGAGAGGTAAAAGAAGGTCCCTTTCATTTAGATTTGTTTAGGGTAGCACACACTTTGACAAAAAAAAAAAAAAAAAAAAAAAAAAAAAAAAAAAAAAAAAAAAAACATGTCTACCTCCACAGCTTTTTCTGAAAGAGTAGATTAGGCCTTGATTCAATCTCCAATCTGTAAAGGTGGCAATTAGGATTTACTTAAATTACCCATATGATGGATGCAGGTGAAGTCTAATTGTTAAACTTTTTCAAAGTTTCCTATCATCTATATAGCAATAAAAGTTGTGATCTGCTATTTCCAGGATTCTTACAGGTACAGATTTGGAAAGCTTTGAGGAATAGGGTAGATAGTCTCGGCTACTTCCAGTCCTGTGAAAATTGGAGTGACCATTTCCAATTCAGTATTCTCTCTCACATGGAAATAATCAAGAAGAGTTTTTATAGCTTTTCACCATATTCCTTGAATAAGGACCAGATAATATCCAAATATCACCAATGGTCCCTTTTAATTCCCTTTCTCCTGAAGACCGCTAATTTTCCTGGTGATACAGACTGGTTCTTATAGTCCCAAAGGAACTGTTAAGTAGGTAGCATCACTATGGGCTGTAAATTTGCCTCTTTTACCTTGACATCAGCCTTTTGGTTTCCAAAGAGAATTCAAACATTTCTATTTGATAGTCCTTGCAATGAATGACAGTAATCTGTGTAGAAAATAGGCTGTCTCTGAGAGTTATCATGATTTCTTGCTTGTGCATTATACACAATTATTTATTAGTACACAAGTCCCTTTTGTCAATATTATTACATGGATATGTAGCATCACAAAGGCATATTTGAAATCTGAAAATAGTTTGCTTTTTGTTTTTTCTTTATATCATTATCTGAGTGAAGGCCTACCTTAGTCCTTTGAAGACAAAGGTACCTCATTCACTGAACCACAACTCCCTAGACTCTTGGAGAGGAAGAACACTGCAGTCCTTCCAACTTTTAGAGTTCTGAGAAATGACCTATTCACCTGTTTACAAAAGTCGCTGTCTTGAGACTGTATACAACAGTAATGCAAGATTATGGATATTGGAAGTTTTTCTCATAACAGGGTATTTGGTGAAACCGTTCTTCTACTAACCATGAGAAAGCTTTTGCCTTAAGAATAGCCCTAACCTTATGTGGAATTAGGACTTCAAGTTTTTGTTTCAAAGTTAGTTTTGTAGCTTCTTCTGTTAACACAGCTGCACTTCAATTGCCCTCCCAGGTATTTTATTATACACTGTAGCAGGATCCACCTGTTCTGCAATTAGAGCAAGAAAGCCTTTCCTAGTTCCAGTGGATAAACTCCTGCTTTGGTCTTGGCCAGAATAGGAGAAGTACCACCAGTAGTAAGTGAGTAGGACTCCATGGGATAATTAAAGTATATGGTTAAACATTTGGCCTTCAAATTAACAATTCAGAGCAGTTGTAGCCAGCCTCAAACAGGGTTCCTCACTTTCAAAATTATGGCTTCAGATCTAAAAGAGGATTTTCCAGCAATGGATGTTGAAACAGAGTAAGTCAATTTTGTATCTGTAAGGAAAGGGGTCTGCCTGCCCATGGTCCCCAGAGTTACCCTGGAATTTGCTGTAGAAGGTGGAGATGTCTATGGCTGACTTCACTTTACCCCAGCACCTACCCCATCCACTTCATCAGGATGGGAGGTAAGGGTTTTGGCAGGCTTTGTCCTTCTCTGGGTGCTGGAGCTCTCAATTCTATAGGGCCTGAGTCAGACACCTTGCCAAGCTGACTGGTAAAGTAGCACCTGCTATGGTCATGTAGCATTATCCAGTTTCTTTGCATTTAAAAGCAAGAACTCTTCCCTTGATTGGCCCCTGGGCTGTGCCTTGGATGACTTGGGCATACTTGAAGGATGGCCAATTTCCATAGCTATATTCGTGCCCAGTATTTTTCTCAGACATTTTCCTTTTCATCCTCCTCCATGTGCTGATTATTAAATGAAAATGGTGTATGGAGTAATTGGGTGATAGAGGTGTGGGGGCCCATATGAAATTTTTGAAACTTTTGACAAATATTTGGGGTTGATTGACTGATGAAAACTTTTCATTAGTGCTTGTCTCTCTTTGGAAGATGGGCCCAGAATGGTATGTTGAAGTAAAGCTTCTACTAGTTCTCTATGAAACAGCTGCATTTTTCTATTTGCTTTGCATAATTTCTCTCTTCTTTTTCTTTTTGAGTCAGGGTCTCATTATGTAATTCAGATTGGCCTTGCATCAATCCTCTTGCCTCAGCCTCCCAAGTGCTGGGAGTACAGGTGTGTGACACCACACCTGGCTTCTTTTTCCTAATACATTTCTTCTTACATCTTTTTATTTCTTTGGTAAGAGCAGTTGTCATCATAGACCTCATGTTTTGTCCATTGTGAGATTTTATTCTCTTTGATTCTATTGTGGGAGAGTAAACAGTCTGAAGCCATTTCTCTGTCTTTCTCCAGCATATTATATGTCTGCATATATCCTAACTTGTAGGAATCTTTGTTTTTCTTTCCTTTCCTTTCCTTTTTTTTTTTTTGAGACAGGGTCTCACTATGCAGTTCAGGCTAGCTTTGAGCTCACTTCTGTAGCTCAGGATGGTCTCGAACTTACATCAATCCTCATGCCTCAGCCTCCCAAGTGCTGGGATTACAGGCCAGCATCACCATGCTCAGCTGTTTTCTATCCACAGTATAGAAGTGTTCATGATAAATTTAATCTTTGTGACACGTTAAAGGGGAAAACTTTGAAAACTGTTTACAAACCTGCTAAGATCTTCTGAAAATTAGCATAAATTTTCTTTGCATTATGGGATGTTTCTCACTGAATAAGCTACCTATACTTGAGTAGTTTTAGCCCTGGATCCTCTCATAGGAGCGGATAGAGCTGTGAATTGTGCAAGGAAGAAACTACACTCAGAGTACAATCTGTGGGGACAAAGCTGTCTGAAGAGCATAAGGAGGGGACTTAAGAATATTAGGCCTCTTTCAGGAGCCAGTCCCTGATGGAATTTCTGAGTCAGTTAAAGTTGATGGCTCTCTTTCAATGGTCAGAAGGAAGCAATTGAGTACTTATAGTGTTCTTATTTTTGTAGAACTACATTGGTAAACCCATATTCCCCTGAGGGTCTATAAGTGGCATCTTCAATGATATCTATGTCTTTGGGTGACTTCTTCTATACCACATTTCTTCAGCCTTTGCAGATGGATGGCTTCTGATAAAGAGACATAAAAATAGGAACATAAAGGATTTCATACTACTTTATTTCCCATTTGTAGTAAAGGTCTACCTGAAGAATAGCATTTAATTTAGACTGCCAGTCTCTGTCCATCTATTACCATTTTCTATGTCAAATAGTAATGCAATATAATATATTTTTAAAAATTTAACAGATTGAAATTCTTCCCAATTTTTGGTGGAATGCTCTTAGGATGAGGTCAGTGGGATTTGTCGGGTACTTTCCACATCTCAGCTGAGGGCATTCCTGCAGAGGGACAGAGACTGGCTGAGGTCCCAGGGTTAGCCTCCCAAGATAGCACATACTACAAAATGCTTTTGAAGCAGCAATCAGCACCAGTGCCTTTTGTCCTTAGATATTTTCATTGCCTTCAGTCAACTATAACTCTTGAGAAATGGCACTGAGCCCCCATTAGTTCCATCTATCTGTTAGAGATATAGCAACGTCCACTATCCAAATAAAAAAAAGTTTAACAAAAGAACACTTTGATTATCAGCTTGAAAGAAAGGCAAACAAAAAATTGTACTTTATCATTTAGGTGGAAAAAAACTTACAAAACTTTGAAAGCAAGGATAGGTTCTATTATTATCGATTAACTAAAATATTTTAATTCTAATTCCACACACAACCAGTTGAATTAACTTTCATTGGATGCTAACTTTGTTGAACTGAGGCCTTCAGGTACATTCATAAATTAGGGAGAGGACCTAATCAGATTTTTAAAGGGAGAGCCCAGGAGGTGTATATGTTCCCTGAAGACTGAGACCTAAGCTCTTATCAATGAAGGTGAGATTTCCTGGTGTCCATCTGGTCTGTTAGTAAACATGACCCGCGGATGTGGTGAAAAAACGTGGATTACAAAAGTGGTGACACAAGATGACAGCTCAGCATAGTGGAAAGGTGAGCAGAGACAGTTCTTTGGGGCTTTAACAAACAGGGTCCTGGTGGCGCACGCCTGTAACCCCAGCACTCGGGAGGCTGAGGCAGGAAAAGAATATCAGTCACTAAGGATATCAAGAGATAAAATGCCACATAGGGCAGCAAAACATTTGATATACTGATCACAAAAAAGGAGCAGGATGGGTAGGAAGCTTGGTGACTGTTATACCAAGGTGCCAATCACTATTTCCACCAAGAAAAGAAAAAGCTGAATGAAAGGCTGGAAGAAAAACAGAGGTCACAGGCCCGGCGGGATGGCTCAGTGGTCTAAAGTGCCTGCTTGGGAAAGCTTGGGCAGCTTCAGGGACCACGGTTCGATCCCCGCACCACATGCTGCACCAGCCCTGCTCTCGGTGCGGGCTGAGAAGGCCATAAAAATGAGTGAAAAAAGAGAAACAGAGGTCACAGAAAATGGCATATTACACCTTAGGTCAAATATACATGAAACTTGTGAGGTCCATTCCATGGATAAGTTAATAAAACACCCTGGCAGCACATAACTAACTCATACCTGTAATGGGTGTCTAAAAATGGGAAAGAAAAGAAAAATAAAAGGCAGAGAAACTTTAGGATGGCCTCTGGGTGTATTCTGCTGGGTTTAAGAAGCATAGAGGCCATGTGCTTTCCCTCTACTACACTAGGAAGCTGTGAAAATACATCCTGAGATCCCAGCTACTGTTACCTTTTCCCAGTCTTCAGCTTCCAGCCTCTCTTGATAACCAATAGCAGGAAAAAGATAAACAATTTGGATTTTCTGACAGATGAAAGCCTGAATAGAGCAAAAGGACAAGAAGAGTATTGAATTTCCCAGTAAAAAGAGGAAGAAAATTTCATGCTGGCCCTGTGGTTGTGGTGTGCACCTATAATCCCAGCTCTCGGCAGGTTGTAAACAAGTGGACCACTACAAGTCCATATGTAGTGAAACCCTGAACACCCTGTAGACCCATCCCTAAAAGAAGAGAAGAGGAAAAATTAAATATTTATAAAAATATCTTCTCAGCTAAAATCCATAAACTACAGAGAGAAACTAAACATCTCTGAAAATTTTTAGTGTCTGGCTGTGCTTGCCACCAAACTGTTGCTGGTTTTTGAATACCAGAGGTGTTTTTGAAGAATTCTTTCCAGTTTCTTCGTGTTTGGAACAAAGAATGGTCAAGGCATGGAAAAGCTAGTGAGAGCGAAAAAGAAATATACTCTGTACAATAAGACTAGACTGACATAAGACTCACAGTGGCCAATAAAGAAATATGCACTGCAGAGTGCCAGTCAAGCCCTGGAGCAGATGCCCGGCCACCGCTGCATAATGGTGGAGTACACTTTGCCTCCTATTCCTGGATTGATTTCTCTCTCTTGTAACCAGGTGTTTCAGAAGGTTATCCTATCAGAAGCTCACATGATATCAGCCCTAAGCAATTTTCTTCGAGTCCTGCTTTCTTTCATGCTGAGTCAAGTGAATAACTGTAGCTTGCACTTTAAGATGTGTTCCTGAAACCAGCTTGCGAACTACGTCTTGCGTAACATGTGGGTCTTCATGGTTGACAGGGCACACTCACTTGCTCAGCGGATTGTGTCACATCCTACTCTCCTGCCTCAGCAATACAGAAAAATAAGATAATTAAACAATATCTGATATGTAACTGTTTCTGTGAAGTAATTTCTCATGGGGATCAATATGATTATGCTCTGATGAACACATCGTGGTATATATGCCAAGCTTTGGTAAACAAATTAAAGTCAAATTTCAAATGCTTCTTTCAGGCTTTCTAAATTTTTAATAGTTCAGTATAAAACATTTACTGAACCTATTACTTACATGTTGATCCATCACACATTTTCTCTTATTTTCTCTGATTCACATTTTAAATCATTACAAATTTGGTTAGTTCATATTTTCTACTTTAAAGTGTTTTTATTGTTTAATGATAGATTGTTTACAATATGCTAATTGGATGAATACAATGGATTTTCTCACTTTAACATTTGACATATTTGAAAATGAGGGACTTACGTGGTTGAAAATTAACAAAGCAGTTCTTAGTGACAATTAGCATTGAATATTCTGCCATAACCAGTTTCTTCATTTCTAAGTGTCAAACCCACACTGCTAATGCAGGTTCACTGGCAAAGTCTATGGTCATATTCTGACCTCTGAGGCTCAGTTTTGATGAAGGAGTTAAGTATAGAAAAGCAGCTGTTTTATTTATCATACACAAACGCACAGAGATGTGAGGCATACACAGGACTTCTTCTGTCATGTCCTTTGGTTTACTGCCTTACATGGCTTCATGGAACCCCATTACATATCTTAGAAGAACAATGTAGGAAAATTGGCCTGTTCAGAGACCTTAACATTCTACAATAGCTCAGTGTACAACGTGTGATCAAAATGTATGGCGACTATTTACAGTTTTGAAACCTTATACTAAAAATCAATCTGTCATTAATCAGTTTTAAAATACTTCTCCTCAGTCTAAACATGTTTATTTCATCATTCATGCCACTTTCTGAAGTAGTTCTGAAAGAGGTATTTCATATGTTTAATAATGCTCTTATGGCCTGAACAGATTATATTATTATTATTATTGTTGTTGTTGTTGTTGTTGTTGTTGTTGTACTATGGAATCAAACTTCATACCTTGTGCTTGCTAGGCAGGGGCTTATGCCACTGAGCTGTATCTCTGAACCTTAAATAGATTTTTCCCAGGGAAGAAAATACAGTAAAATAAAATCCCAAAACAAAAATAACACTAGATGATGCAGAATTTTACTAAACAATGTAATAGCAAGTTAGCCATGGTTGTTATATTGTACATTGTTGTCTTCAACTTAGTCAGATTGCCAGGTATAAGCATGCAAAATTGGTCAAGAAATTTAAAAAAAAAGAAAAAAAATTAAACATTAACCATTACTTTCTATAAACCAGCAAAATCAACAATATGATTATATAGGCTATCTTTTGTATATACATGTATTTTTTCCTTCCTTCTTCCTTTTTTTCTTCTTCCTTTCATACCAAATTGATTTAAAAAATTTACATTTCATGGTCATTTTCACAATGTAGAAGAGCTAGAAATCCCCTGGTGCTAGGGCCAATTACGATAGTGGCTGAGGACACACTAGCTGCATAATCCTACCACACAACAGTATTCATTCTACTTGTTACCACAACTCATGAACACAGCCACTAAAAGGACTCTAGAACTTCAGAGTGAAAATTACAATAAGAAATGTGTGTTTAAATCAAGAGGGAGTATTTTAAACAGAATTAATGACAATATGTCTGTGATTCTAATGCTTTTTAAAAAAATTACATTGGCTTTATATTTTGAGGACTCCTTGTATGCGTGGAACATAGGAGAGAAACACAAATTAAATGAGCACACTTGTCAGAATAGTAGCATGTTCTTTGGCTTGCAGGCTGTGTCCAAAAAAGACTTCTTATAAAAGCAATACAACCAAGAAAATGCCTGATTGTGCAACCGCTTGGCAAGACAAATGACTCAAAAGATGGAGTGGGAGAGCCATATTCGAAGCTAAATTTAGAGAGGAAGCTTATTCACCAGCTGCCATGTCAATCTCCAGGAAAGGAGGAGTCCTAGATACAGGATAGAAATAATGAAGAATTGAGACAGGCTAATGAAAGGGAGGGTACATGATGCATATATCTTCTAGGAAGTAAGGGGCCACTATTTTCCTTTCTTCCATAAATTCCAATCATGGTGGTTGGTATAAGTGTTGAATTTTAAGAGGAGAAAAGTCTATGTGCAGCTATTTGTGTATGTTAATTCTAGACAAAGATGTTTATACATCTGGGATGAGAGTCCGACTCAAAGGCTGAGGTAGCCGAGAGGTACACACAATATGAAGCAGAGGTCAAGCCTTATCTCTCTTCCCAGTTGTTCACCAGAAATTTGCAGGTCCAACCAAATAGTCAGTGCTTTCACCAAAATCTAACCTCATCTCCCTGAAAAGTTGTTCAGACAACCATTATCCTTACAATTTAAATGACAATGAAGAGTCTGATATTATATAGTATAGCCCTGCTGTGTGACCTCCAGAGCTAGTGCTTTTAAGTCCACTAAAGCAGTAAACATCCGGCTCACATAAGTTTATTCTTAATAACTGTAATTTTGGGATACTTGGAGTCAAGTTGATTAGGTGGTTACATTCATCATAGAGTGTGCTGGATGGCATCTGTCACAGGATCCCAATCATCAGGTGTCAGTCATTCGTGGAAAATGGGGGTATGAAGAACCTTCCCTCAACTCTTATCTGGCAGCCTCATCTGGTATCTCCACTGAAGAACAGGATCCAGTTCCCTAGTGTCCTGATCTCATGACCTGGCCAATAGAACTGTGCCTTAGCTTCCCAAGACAACGTTTATGGGAGAAGCATCCGCAGTGGTGACTAAAGAAGCTGGGAGACACAAACTTGCTATGTTACTGGTGCATGACCTGCTGCTGGCTGTCCACCCATCTGAGTATATGTTGTACTTGGAGCAGGTTCTTACTCCACACTCATTGAAGCCCTCTATGATCACACTGACCTTGTTTTCCCACAACTTCTAAGCAATTGGGTTGAGGGACAATTGTCCTATTGACCCTTGAATCTCTCTAATGAAGAAGTAAAGATGTCATGGGCTATAAAAAGATCATGATCATTGGTCTTCCCTTGTCATAGAAAAGGCAATCTGGTCTTCACTGTACTACTACCTAGAGCATATCCAGCCATAGTGAATGAAACACCACTGCTATTCAGTTCAGCTCCATAGCCTGGCAAATTTTGGAAGGAGACATACAGACTTCTTCCTTACCACCAGGGGAGAAGCACACACTCATACTGTTCTTTATTTGATGTCTTTGTCCATTGGCACCAATGAAGGAACCAGAATAGAGAATGGTAAATTGCACGTTTCTAAAAATATAATTGCTATGTCCTCTTCAGTTAGAGTTGTTACAATGTTTCTTCGCCTCTGGTATTCTCTTAGCAATTTTGAACCTTTAAAATGAAACTTTTCTCAAAAAAAATGAAAGGAAAAATATAACAAAACACAAGTGTATAAGATTTTCTCCTCTTTTCAGGTGGCTTGAGCTTTAAAGATTTTTATAGGAATAAAACCTGCATTGCTTAAGAATTGAATGAAGGGAAATATTTTATAATTTTTTGGAGTCTGGTGCAATTAAGATAATTGCAAAACTTATGCTGTAAAATTGTCATTTATAATCAAAGGCAACTCAATTTTAATGGAGGTCTATGGCCCAGTGGCAAGATCCCTATAATAGCAATTTCAGTTCCGCAAATGTCTTCCTGCTGCTATCACCAGTCGGAATGATTACTTTCTGATTTGTATTTAAAACCCACAGAAACATGCTTTTCAAAGACTTTCTAGTAAATGGCTTTCATTTGAACATGTAAAGAGCTTTCTATTATTTGGAAAGACAGAGTAGTCTTTTTTTTTCATGTCAATAGCCAACTCCCTGACAGATATCAAGATAATGGTGTCAGTTCATATCCCTTTCCCAACCTTCTTGCTATAGAAATAGTGCTTTTTAAAAGCACAGTTTAAATAAAAATTTTATGAGCTTTCCTGTAATTTAGTACCAAGAAATACTTTAAAAGAAATTCTTCTACTATGAGATATGTAGTACATAAGCCACCTCTTTAGCTATACTAAATGAAAGGTCAGTACATGAGATCCCTCACATTTAAAATATTTAAACTTTGTATTCTGCCGGAAAGTGTAAAACATTCAGATCATGTTATATTTTGGAAAGTTGTTTCACACTACTGCTGAAAAAAGGCAGGAATTCAATCCTTGAATGATAGAACTGTCCTCTGAGAAGTGTAACCCAGCTGATAATGATTATTTTTTAATGAGCATTTTTTAGAATAATCAGGGAATTTAGGGTGAAATTGATAGGAACAATGTGCTCCCTGGATAATAGAGACTGTCATTTAAGTTCTAACCTATCTAGTACGTGACTCAACACTGATTTTTCTTACACAAAAGTCAGTTTGAACTAGATATTAACAAAAATAAAAAGGAAGAACAGGATTTCAAGAAAGTACTGTCTAAAGCTACACATACTACACTGTCTAAAGCTACACATGCTATAGTTAAGATGATTTGATAATGGAGAAGATAATGAAAATTATAAAGTCTTAAGCTATAATGTTTAAAATTTCAGACCTTTTTAGTGATACTCATGAAAATCTTACAATTTACCAATAATATATGTTCACACAATTAAAAATACTCTAAGTTATATGACCAGACTAATTACTGAGGTTTAAGAATATCCCAAGCCTTTTTTTTTTTTTTTTTGAGAATATATGTCAATGTTTCCTACTATTAATGTACAAATGACTGATTCTCATTAGGAAAAAGTGGAATTTATTAAATTTTCAAGTAGAATATTGCCAAAAGGAATCTTCTGTTGTTTAGAGGACATTATTGGACTTAAGTTGCAGAATTAAGTACACATTAATTTATACAGTTTGGTTAAAAAGAAAGTATATTTAAGTCTTATTTATTTAATTAAGGATCATTCAATAATGTTGCATGCATATGAAATACTAGTGTATAGAATGTTTTATAAATAAATATTCAATAATACACTATTTTAGAGAAGGAAAATGCAGTATACTGTTTGAAATTTATGTATAAAATATTATTAAAATATATTTTATTCATTTCACATGGATTTGAACTGTAGATCACTGAGAAGGCATAGACATTCAATTGCATTCCTGTCATTATAGAGAGGGAAAGAGATAGAGAAAGAGAGAGATTCATTGATAACTCATTCTTATATCACACATAGCATGCTTTCTTTTCCTAATGCCTTTATTTTACAAATTATTTTGAATGAATGAAATTGACTAATATACCTCAGCAGTTCTCAGGTGTATAAAAATGTTCTGGCTATATCTTACATTTCAAGATTATTCAATTATTGAACTACAGACTAATTTTGCTAAGCTTAACACCATTATATCTTATATTACTACATAATAATTTTCAGCCAAATAGACATGTGATGTGTTCTGTATAATGATATTGAGTCTACCGTGCATAAGAATTTTCTTTTAGAACATAGATAGAAAATTTTATGGAAAGGGAGAAAAACAATCAGTAAGTGTAATACATGCAGTACGTACTGCCTAGTGTACTTTGTATATACTATTTTGTCTCTGTTAAAAATTGAGTAGAAATTTTTTGTTGTTGTTGGGAAATGTTATTTTCTTTATTATAGAATGATTCAATCATACCACAGAGTTTAAATGAGCTTTTGGAAGTCTGTAATGTTCAGACGTGCAGAAGCAATCTTGGCATCAGTGCCCAAGCCAGAACACGATGTTAAAAGTCTTTCAAAGACCGTGCTCTGGATTCAATGCTTTGTGTACTTGAATATTCACATCAAATTTAATCCTTCCAAATTCATTCTCTGTGAGTGTGCCAGCTTTAAGAGGGGAAGGCATTTAAGAGGTGATTAAAACATGAGGACTTCTTCAATGGGATTAAGGCCTTTATAACCCAGGCTTCTTTTTGCAGGGTTCAGTACACTTGCCCTTCTGCTTTCTGGTACAACAGGATTAAATAAAACCCTGATTTGATCAAATGCTGCTACCATAATTGCAGCTTTCACAGATTCCACAATTCTGAAGAATGAATTTCTTTCCAATATAATTTATGTAGTTTCAGGTATCTTGTTATGATAACAGAAATAGACTAACAGAAACATTTAAAAAAGAAGTCACATTTAGAAAAATTTGACCACAGAATATTAATAGAGGCAACCAATGTATCTTAAAAATATTTTGCACATGGAGAAACTAAAAAGGGAATGAAAATAAAGACCTTATACATAAGTGTCTAGAAATATTGGTCTTATGAAAATTACATTTTGCTGATAACTTTAGAAAAATACTTACAATTTAAACAAGTAGTCTTGCCATGCCGGCTGACCTGTGGGGTGCACTGATGAGGTGATTGAGACTGGGTGGGGTGGTGTGCACCTGCAATCCCAGCACTTAGGGCCGCTAAAAACAGGAGAATCACTATGAGTCCAATCTATATAGTAAGAGCCTATAAAACCTGTATTTCCTGCCCTATATGTATAAAAGATAAAAAAATAAGGAAAACTAGACTTTATTAATGCCAAAGGTTCCTAATTCCAAAAATAAGATGCTATGTGTCAGTATGAATGCAATGGAGTAATACCTTGAGGCAGATTACTAAAGGCCAAGAACTGCCACAGAGTGCTGTTTTCACAGACTCCCTTGGAGACCCTATGAAGCTTGTGTTCCAAATGGTACCTGCAACTTCAAACCTGTCTTCTACTCTTTTGGAAATTTCACTTAATTCAAAGAAATGCTGTTTGAGCACAAATATCCCAATAATTTAGCTGAACTATGAGAGAAGGTGAGACTTTGCTTCCTTCTTGCATAGGAATTTCAAAATTTGTAAAATGTTAGTGTTCTCACCGTTCTTACATACCCTACAAACCTTCTTAAATTACCCCATTAAGATAGTTGGTCCTTGGGGCTGGGGAGATAGCTCCGTGGCACAAGTACCTGCCTGGCAAGTGCAAGGTTGTGAGTTTGAACCCCGGTCCCACCAAAAAAAAAAAAAAAAAAAAAGATAGTTGGTCCTTGCCTATGGCAAGGTGATAGAGGATTAAGTTAGCGGCTCTAAAAAGACTCAAACTTTTTGCTATAGTAGAAGAGATTCAAAATTGTTAAGCCTTTTGATTCTATCTTAAAATTTGTGATTGAGATGTCAGGAAAAGGTGGCCCACAGAACAAGACCAACTGACTGTCTCTGTGTATTCCAAGAACTATGGAATTTTCACAACTTTAAATACTTGGGTTAGCTATCAGTTGCTAGGCAACCTAATGTCATATGACACGAATTTCACAAAAGTATAAATAAAAGACAATTCTATTGAGAAATATGTATATATATGCATACACAAGAAAATTAAGATAAATACATGGCTACTTTTTCTTAGTTCATTGAGAATAAAAGTTTGTACTAATATTGCTTGGACAAGATAGTATGTCTGCATCTTGTCCTTTGAATAACTATTACAAAGGCAACAATATGTAATGTATTATTTATTATAACCATCCTACCAACCTGATTTTAAACTGTTTCATTGCTATAGTATCTTTTTTGTCATTAAAATGTATAAAAATAAATAAATTCTTGGAAAATAATGAGTAATGAAAAATTTGCATAATGTAAAAGTTACACAAAATTGCATAGAAATTAAATTTCATTGTCCATGTGTGAAGTTTTACTGGCACATGGCCATTTTTAACCTTAAATGTATGTTGTATAGTCAGTTTCACCCTCCAAAGCAGAAGTCAATTATGGTGACAGAGACAATAGGAGCTACAGCATCACATATATTTATTATGTCGATTTTTGTGGGAAGAATATGCGATTGTTATAATTTACTCATGACAGGCCATTACTACCAAACATTAACTAATAGACAAAGTCATAAAGGATTCTTCCAATTGTTAATTCGAACTTTGTGGAGAAGTGCCACATCAGGAGGATAGGAGTTTCTGAGGACTGTTTGTTTAGAGAAGATTTCAGGAGGCCTTATTCATGAAGACTGTAATAGACTCGTCAACATCAATTTTTAGTGCATAGACAGCAGTGGGAAAGACCTGCGGGTTAGCCAGACAGAAGAAGTGGTTTTGGTATCTGACTTGGCAAGACTGACGCTCTGAGAACATGTTGGAGCTATCAGAGCACAAATGCAAATTATTGAAAATGTTTAGGACAAAAAAAACAGGATGTTGAAATAGATTAAAATCAAGAACTAGGGGCTGGGGAGATAGCTCCGAGGCACAAGTGCCTGCTGGGCAAGTGCAAGGTCGTGAGTTCGAACCCTGGTCCCACAAAAAAAAAAAATAAATAAATAAAAAAAAATAAAATCAAGAACTAATGACTGGTTCGAAAACCTGTAACAAGTAACTACCCAACCTGGGGAATCATAAAAAGAAAAAAAGAAAACTCAATTATTTTTATGCATTTCAATGAACTTTATTTCAGTTCAAGTAAATATGAATGAGTCAGACTTCTTTAAAATTGTAATGATAGCAGGTTTTCATAAATTATTATTAGTATATATAGAAATAGTATAAAACTATAAGGTAATGTTTCAGAAAGCGTAACAACATGAAATTCTGTGCAAAATAAATCCCTACTCCTGAGTGTGAGGATCATTTGTATGATCACAAACCCATCTTGTCTTACTGGGAGGAGGGGCTGAAGACTGCAAAAGTGACACAACGCAGGGTATATTAGGAATTCCCTTTCTCAAAGCAAAGAAACAAATATGAAGTAAAACTGGGAATGTAGGTAAGTGTAAATGTATTCAGCTCCCAGTTCCCTAAAAGACAGCAAACAAGAGCGCACAGAAACTCACAAATAAAATCCAACCCAATAAAAAAAAAAAGTTACAGTAACACCGCAGCGCCCTATTAACTGATTTGCAGAAATATGAGTCATTAGTGCGTATAAATTGGCATCGGACTTACACATCAATACCAGTACTGTCATGTAGAAAACAAACTTGCAAAACCAACTAGCATAGTCAAGCACCAGTAGGCAGAGTAACTCTACATCCTAATTGAAATATGTGAGTGTATTTTCTTTTATTTATTTTATGTATTTGGTACAGGGTCTCACTACTCAGCTCAGACTCTTACTGATCCTCTTCAGCCTCCCCAGCACTGGGGTTACAGGCATGTACCACCAACCCCAATTTCAGAGACAGCATAGCGTGACCGGGTTCCAGGGTTGACACAGCATGGAATACAGTGCTTCTTACCCTGGTCCTTGCACTTGCCAGGCAGCGCTTAGAGCACCAAGCTATCTCCCAAGCCATGTGCATTTAAATTTGGTTAGAAATTTAAACTTCTTATGTAAATGAGTGAAATAGATTTGAATGTGACAAATATAGCAAATATTTTTGGGAGGTATTTCTATTTTCCAGTTGGGAAATTTGTCTATAGTAATGTTTTCAAAGAGTTTTGGCTTTTAGAAAGACAGGCTGACATACCAATGATGATTCAGCATTTTTCTAAATTCTTCCTGGAAATGATTTCAGAAATTCAGAGTTGAGTAATGGCTATAATTTTATGATACTTTTAACCAGACTGAGGTATATAATTGAGTTTCAAAATTGAGTTTGAATGGCATATGAACAGAGAACAGCTCCTGTTTTTTTTTTTTTTTTTTTTTTTTTTTTTTTTTTTTTTTTTTTTTTTTTTTTTTTTTTTTTTTATTCTAGTGTTTCCTTCATTAGTTTTGTAGAATCCCTGAGTAGTATTGGCCATGGATTTTACAAGTGGTACATAAGAGTTGAGTAACCAGCTTATTTTCTATTATACAAATAAGATTGTTAGCCTCCTCCTAAATTTGTTGTTATTTGAAGTGATTTGTACTTTTACATTTAATGAAAAAACTTTAATAATTTTAGTGACATTATATAAAAGCAGATGCTTCTGCTAGAAATATCTCTATCCCTCTACTCCAGGCTTATTTTTATCTGAATTATTATTTTATGGTTTATTCAGTTCATGGACTTTTTAAAGAACTATTTTAAAATGTCTGATTGTACACTTTAACTTTGTTAAGATATTTTCCTCTTTTCTAGGTGTACATTATTTGTTGAATTATATCTGACAAGCGCCTGCCTGTGCTGGCAGCCCCTTCACATTGCACTTTGCCCCTTGTAACTACGTTATTTAAGCTGACATCAGTTATCATGCTGGAGAGTCACCATCCAGAGGGACCCTGGATTGTTCATCACTTAGCACCTTTTTTCTTTGTGTAACACAGGCGATATGTATTTATTCTTTGTCCACCAATTTATGTATCATGGGAACCCGGAACTGGTGATCTTGTTTTTGTATAAGCTTCCATAATTTTCTGTGACCTATCCACAATCTACATCTTACAGAAAGCAATCTATGCTTCAAGGACAGCCAAATGTGTGCAAATGTCATGATTCTTGGAGTTTAGAACTCAGAGGTGTAGAACCTCATGGGAGAACACAGAGATACACATGCTGTAACATTTCAGTTTTAGGTGTGCTACTCTGCTTTGCTGCACATATTGTAGAATGCAGTGTTATTGAAAAAGTGACAAAAATCAGTGAACTGATACAGATAAAAAATCAAATACTTCATTTATTATAATTAGAGAACCACTGATGTTTATTTTCAAGTTTCAACTTTTATGTTCCAGCAATACTTAGTATTGGATAATGTTGCAAAGTAACTCCTAAAATTGCTATTGACAGCC
>PVJA010019115.1:0-25289 GCA_004027025.1 Myocastor coypus
AGGATTTCAGTCTTAAAGTAGTCTCTCCTTATCTAAACTATAGTACTTATAATTTAATATCTTATTTTTTCAGGGTCTGTGTGACTTTAATTTCACATAATTCAGTATTACAAGTAATTAGTAAATGATGACAAAAAAAGTCCAACAAAATACTTTTCCAGTAGTTTTGCTGACTGTGAATTTATTTTACTTCTGTTTATACATGTTCATATATTAGCAACTGTTAATTGTATCTCCTGAGATGTTTTGCTTTGCTAAAATAACCCTTTATACACTGTATTAATATTTTATCTGCTAATTATTAAATGTTCTTTATGTTGGGTTCAATGTTCTCTTGATTTCCCCTGCAGGCACTCTCTACTTGAAGCCATTTTCTACAGTTTTGAGCAGTGTTCTGGGGAACTCTCCCTTCCTGTTCATTTACAGGAAGTACAGAGTGAAGGGCAAGCTGAGGTGGCTGTCACTTTCTATCAGCATGTTTGTGTTCATCTGTGTGTGTTTATTGCTTCCTTTCATCCCTCACTATTTCCTGAACTGGTAAGCATGTTATTTGCTGGGATCAGCTGAGGTTGCATTTTTTTTGTTTTCTTTTCAATGAAATTGTGAATTATATGCAGAAAAGAAGTGAGAAGAGTTAACAAAAACTCCTTGTGAATATTATTTCTTCATTTTATCCTGTCCTAGGAGATGGTAATCCCAAGTTTCTATAGTATAAGATCTAATATTTGGCTAAAATATTTGAGGAAATATTCTGAGTGAGGAAGTATTGAAAAATAATTTTTGGGAAAAATGTAAAAGATTTTGTCAAGGTTTTATAAGCGGAGCAGTAAACAGTATGTAGTAGTGCATCTCTTCTAAACCTTAAATATAATGTAGATATTTTTCCTTTTTTTTAGTGTCATTGGATTAGAAAAAATGGAAAATTCCTTCCTAGAGTTTAAATACACACCAATATTATTTTAGATATACAATGAGTATAGGTACCACATATTAAACATACTAAATGTAAATAGGTTAAGGAAGAAAGAAAGCTAGAAGTCTATAGTTGTTTTGAAGGTTTTATACTACCTGAAGAATCTTTGGATAATAATAATACACTTGAAATCAGTTTTGGTTTCTCAGCCCAGTGCAATGTAAAATATTTGGTGCTGAATTAATATTCAAGGAGTTTAGTCATAGGTTCTTTCAGTATTGTAAAGTAGAACTTTCTCACTGAGGATCTGTTTTTGGACTCTTTGATAGTACTCTTGCTTTATTTTTTAAAATGTGATTTTAATGATAATTTATCACTAACTATTGTATATGTTTTCTGTTTTTCATTAGGATGCTGCTCTGTTGAATGCTGTGCTTAGTACTAATATGATCACATCTTTGTTAGCGATGGATGCATGGTGCTTCCTTGCTCGGTACAGAACACTTACGTTTTAGTGTTTAGAAGTGACTAGTGGTAAATGATTTCAACTGTAAATTTGTGGAAAAATGTTTTAGTAATCTTTAAAAGTATCATAAAATGTTTTGATTTTTCTATTATTGCACTCACTTAGAAAAGTGATCCCTCTTTTTTTTGGGACAAGCGCACAAATGAGTATTTATTAGTAGTTTTGTATGTTGTGATATGCCTTAACCTTGGAGATACAGTTATACATTCCTAATCTGAAATGCTCTAAAATTGGAATTATTCCAAGCACCAATGTGATGCTGCAAGTGGAAAGTTCCAATCAGGGAAGCTCTGCTTCGAGCATAAGATTATTACAAATATTTTATAAAATTACTCTGCATATAAGATATGTATGAAGGATAATGGGGATAATGGTTAAGCTTGAGTCCCACTCCCAAGATACCAAAATCCAAAAAGGTCTGTTCCAAAGCACTTCATATAAAAAATACTTAATCTAGCCGGGCATGGTGGCACATGCCTGTAATCCCAGCACTTGGGAGGCTGAGGCAGGAGGATCAGTGCAAGTTCGAGACCAGCATGGGCCACAGAAGTGAGCTCAAGGCCAGCCTGAATTGCATAGCGAGACCCTGTCTCAAAAAGACAAAAAAAAAAAAAAAAAAAAAACCTTAATCTATAAATAGCAGCTTGTGTCCCCAACAGAATATTATTTGTGGAAGTATATCTTTTTGCTTTCCTGAGTAACTGTAGAAACCCTTCATTTGCTGCTACAGGTATGGGACTGCAGAACTCTGTGCACACCATGTTACCATAGTAGCTCATCTGGTGAGTAGAATTACAAGACCTAAAATGCCTACTTTCCATATATTTTCTTTGGGGATATAAGTTTAAGAATGTGAAGCCAGGAGCACTGTAATCCCAGCACTCTAGGAGTCTGAAGCAGGAGGATCACAGTGTAAGACTTTGTCTCAAAATAAAAAGTAAAGCAGAGCTAGGGATATATAGCACCAGTGCAAAGATGTTGAGTTTGGTTGGTAGGACCACAAAAAAGGAAGGAAGGGAAGATCTAGAGACAAAGAGGAGGAGGAGGGATAGAAAAATTGCAAATGGCAACTAAATTGTTTTGACAGTTTGCACTATATGTTGATGCTATACAGAAAGATGTACTGTAAAACTAGGGACATATTCTTACCAAATGATAAAGTGTTCCATAGGAAGAAAAATTAGGTTTGAACATAAATTGATTTATTTTTATTTTTTTAGGGAGGGGTCTACAGAGTGTTCAGTCTTACTACTAGATCTGACTCGTAGTGATCCATCTGATTATAGCCTCCCAAGAGTTGGGATTAAAGGCGTGCACCACCATGCCCAGTCTCAATTGTCATCTCAGCCCACCCTAGGGGCCGAGCTAGCATGGCTGGCCTGGAGATTGAAGACCTGGCCCCTGTTCCTGCTTGTTGGCCAGCCCTCCATACATTTAAAGTTAAATACATTTCGAATTAAGTTAGTTGTCATGTTGGTGACCAGAAGGTCATTTTTCCCCCTTTTTAATATGACCTTCGCTGACTGCTGATTTGAGAGGGTGAGCTGAGAGGGAATAAGTTTGGTGACCAAGGCCATTAGGAAAAGCAGGTATGTTTTGTCAGTGGGTCCAAAGGAAATATTATTTAATAATGACTTCTTTTAGTCTTTGCAAAGTTGATTATTTTTAAATTCTGAGGTATTTGATGATGATAGATGGTTATGACCTGCTTCTGTCCCTGGCCTTTGGTAAGGATGTTGTGTGCTGATTTCTACTTTTTGTACTTTAGTAACATCGATGTGACATATATTTCTTGGTTCAGCTTTTAAGGATTTTGTAGAGAGATCTGCTGAGGTATATAGTAACCCGAGCAGCTAACAGCTACACATGCAAGGCTAATGGTCTGTATCATTACTTACTATACTAAATCCCTAACACATCTTGCACAAAACAGAATGATTTTTATGTTAGGTGTTTTTTATAACTCAGTTTTCCTCTTAATAAAAATTTTCTTAGTGCCTTGTAATACTACTTGATCTCTTCTAGTGTAGGATAGGAATTGATAACTTTGAGTTTATGAAGTCCTTTAATGAAGCTTTTGTGTTACAGAGTTACATCCAACCTTTACACTAGTTAGTATGCTTGGATCCTAAAAGGCTGCATGAATTGTCTTTGATAGCAGGCTTATCATGATAAATTATAGCAATGCTAGTTAGAAATACATAAAGTATAAGTAATTTAATACCAAAGTTTTATCCCCATTATGAAAATAACCTAGTTTTATTCAAGAAAAAGAAATTCAAATAAAATGTCAAATTAAAAATCAAAATGTCTATAATTGTATCTCCTAGAAAGAGCCAGTATTAATATTTCACATATTCTCACAAAGTCTTTGTAAATCAGTCTCTTCTTTCTTTTGATTTTTCCCAGATAAAATCTTGCCCTGGAGAATGTTACCAGCTCATTACCCTGTCCATACTCTTGAAGCGTCTCTTCTTCTTCATGGCCCCAGCCCATCAGGCAAGGATCCTATCTGAGTTACTATTGTTGAGCAGGCGCTGAAAAGTGCTTTCAGATTCCACTGAAGGCCTGTTGTTTAGTCCTATTAAATATATATAAATTTGACTTGTGGTTTATTCAGTATGTTTTTTGTTTGTTTTAATGTATTTGGTGCAGGATCTCACTGTGCAGCTCTACTTGCAGTGATCCACCTATTTTCAGTCTCCCCAGAGCTGGGATTATAGGAGTGTGCCACCAAGCCCAGTCTTGGTAACTGGCTCAGCACGCCTCCGGATGGGGCTGGCATGGCATGTGGTACCAGAATTAAAACCTGGTCAATGCACTTGTCTAAGCAGGTGCTTAGTCTGCCAAGCTATCTCTCTGGCCCCAGTAGATTGTCTTAAACAGAACAGGGCCACATACCTTACTTGAAAACTCAACCTATAATCTTTAAGTTCTTTAATATAATCACTGAGATAGTAGGAAGCAAGGAAATCTGGCTAAATCAATCTTGTCATATTTTGAAAATAAAAAGTTTTAATGTATATAGTACAGGGTCTACAGGGTCTTGCTACATAGATCTGACTCAGAGTTACCCTATTTTCAGCCTGTTAAGTGCTGGGATTACTGGCATGTGCCACCACACCCAGGCTCAGCATGGTGTGGGGGAACTAGCAAGGCATATGTCAATCCCCTGGTCCCTGCATGCTTGCCTAATCAGGTGCTTTAATCTGCTGAGCTATCTGGCTATCCCTGAAATATTTTGATTTAACTGTAAAAGGTAATAAATACTGTAGGAGCACAGAGTAAAATATCTGATGTAAAGTTAGTAATGACATACGTGGTCTAACATTTCTAGTGCATTTATGTCATGCTTTGTTTAAACTGTTAATTTGCAAATAAATACAGCAAAAAAAATGCATATTTATTCAAGTTACCTTTGATACTACTGATGTTAATACTTAGTTCCTAACACACATTTATCCAATTATGTGGTGCTGGTTTTCTTTCTTGAATTTTTTTCAGGTGGAGTTTATCCAGAAATTTTCTCCAAAAGAAGTAGAAAATCTGCCTGTATGGCAGTATATTTCCTTCCAGGCCTTACCTACTGAATTTAGGAATCAAACTACTGAAGAAATTACTAGAGTTGGCATGATGCATTGCAGGAAATGGCTGAGTGGCAGTCATACTTTGGGAGACCTGGAATCTCTGGTTAAGTCATTTTGATTAGTTTGCTTCACTTAACTTTTTTTTTTTTTGCGGTACCAGGGATTGAACTCAGGACCTTTTGCTTGCCAGGCAAGCGCTTATTCTACTGAGCTATCTTCCCCATCCCCTTCACTGAACTTTTATTTACTGAAATCTATAGTGGATAGGTCAGTAACTAGATATGATCTCTGTCATGTGTCTCTTAGAATCTAACAAGGTGTTCAGATTTATACATTGTAAATGATCTCTGAGAAACACTATCCTCATTGATGTAAATTATACTGGAGGTATTTCCTAATGTGTTCGAACAACATGAGATGCTTTATTTGTGATACTTACACTGATACTATTTGGATTAGGTAGACCTGATTCTTGTTTGCCAAAACACTATTCATTTTATGCAAGCCTACTATGAACTTTTATGTATCTTTTTACTTAGGATGCTTCCTTATAAAATGATGGAATAAAAAGAAAGACTCTGCACACCTATAGTCACCTCACTCTGAGAGGATGAGGCAGGAGAGTAGCCAGTTCGAGCCCAGCTTGGGCAACTGTTTCAAAATAAAATTTTAAAAAGCATTTGAGAATTGGATTCGAATTCCCGCTGTGGGCACACACACTCATACACACAAAGGGAATCATCTACTATGAGTAGATATTATGTGGGTGACCAAAACATGTGGCTGACTAGATATTGTATCCATTCAGTATACATATATAAAAATATATATAGATAATGTTCCTTTTAATTGTTTAATCATTTTGGTGCATGTTCTCATTATATAGCTCACACTTGTAATAATAATCCTGTCTCAGTCTCCCCAGCACTGGGATCACAGATGTGTACCACCATGCCCAGTTTCAGGGCCATGCAGCATGCCCAGGGTAAGGGTGGGCAAAGCATGTGTTACCTAGGATCAAACTCAGGTCCTTGGGCTTGCTAGGCAGGCAATAATAATAACCCTATTATTGTAGGGTTATTTTCGCTTATGTTGCATGTAGGGGAAAATCGAGGATTGTTGAGGAGGGCAAAGAAGATTCGTGTACTGTAAACAGTGGTGAGGGATGTGGCAATTAAGGTGATTATTAGGGCTCAGCTGTTTGTATACGACGTGGTTGCAGATTCAGTGATTAGGTCTTTAGAATAGAATCCTGTTAGGAATGGGGTTCCAGTAAGGGCTAGACTTCTGATTATTAAAAAGGAGGATGTAATTAATAGGTAAGGCTTTGTGTAATCCTCCTATTTTTCGAATGTCTTGTTCATCACTTAGGTTATGAATGATTGATCCAGAGCATAGAAAGAGTATTGCTTTGAAAAATGCATGGGAGCAGATATGTAGGAATGCTAAGTATGGTTGGTTAATTCTGATGGTTACTATTATTAGTCCTAGTTGGCTTGAGGTGGAGAATGTGATGATTTTTTTGATGTCATTTTGAGTGAGAGCATAGATAGCTGTGAATAGTGTGGTCAGGGCTCTTATACATAGGCATATTGTTTGTAATGTTTGGTTATTATGTGACATAGGGTAAAATCGAATTAGTAAAAAAATTCCTGCTACTACTATTGTGTTTGAATGAAGTAATGCTGATACTGGTGTGGGACCTTCTATGGCTGATGGGAGCCAAGGGTGGAGGCCAAATTGAGCAGATTTCCCGGTTGCTGCTAATAGGAAACCTAATATTGGGATAAGATAACTCTTTGTCTTGGGTTATAAAAATTTGTTGTAGTTCTCATGAGTTGGAGTTAAGAAGGAGTCATGTTATGGATAGAATGAACCCAATATCTCCAATTTGATTATAAAATACTGCTTGTATTGCTTTGTGTTGGCTTCTGATCATCCGTATCATCATCCAATTAGTAAGAAAGATATAATTCCTACTCCTCATCCAATAAAAAGTTGGAAGAGGTTGTGTGATGTAACTAGAATTATTATAATAATTAAGAATAGTAGTAGATATTTAAAGAATTTGTTTATGTATGGGTCAGAGTGTATATATCATAAGGAGAAGTCTATGATAGATCACGTGACGAAAAGTGCTACTGATATAAATAGGGTGGAGAAATAGTCTAGTTTAATACTAAGGTTTAAATTGAGGGTTTGAATTGTTAATCAGTTTCAGTTTGAGGTTATAGCTTCAGGGTTAAGGTAAAATAAGATAATTGTTGGGATAAGGCTCAGGAAGAAAGATAATCAGATAATTGTTTTTTATGTAGTGTGTGTAAGGTAAGTTTTTATGAATATTTGTGGGGGTTTTTTTGCTGTTTTTTTAACATTTTTTTTTTCTTGTTTAAGAACTTTTGTTTGTTTATTTATTTATTTTTATGGCTGGCTCAGCCTGCCCTGAGGGCAGAGCTGGCGCAGCATGTGGTGTTGGGGATCAAACTGTGGTCCCTGAAGCTGCCCAAGCTTTCCTAAGCAGGCGCTTTAAACCACTGAGCCATCCTGCCGGGCCCCCATGAATATTTGTTATAGGCAATAATATGGGGAGAATAAGTAGAGTTAGAGTTAAAGTAAATGTGGAGGTAAATAAATTTATTACTTTTATTTGGAGTTGCACCAATTTTTTGGTTCCTAAGACCAGTGGAATACTTCTGTAAAAGTTAAGAAGACCATAATGTTAATTATGGAAATGTGGAATTAGCAGTTCCAATGTTCTTTCTCTAAGTGGTAAATAAGAAGTCTCTATTCTTCTGATATTAGACTCACAATCTAATGTTTTAGTTAAACTATATTTACAAGCCGGGCGTGGTGGTGCACGCCTGTAATCCCAGCACTCGGGAGGCTGAGGCAGGAGGATCGGTGTGAGTTCGAGACCAGCCTGGGCTACAAAAGTGAGCTCAAGGCCAGCCTGAACTGCATACTGAGACCCTGTCTCAAAAAGACAAAAAAAAAAAAAAAAAAAAAAACCTATATTTACAGTATAGGTTGCCTAGAATAATTTTAGGGCTTAGGGTTAATAGTAAGGGGAGGATATGAAGGGTTATTAGAATATTTTCTCATGTTAATGTTGAGGGTATATTATAAATGTGGAAAGGGAGTTTGCCTCATTGTGTGGAGATTAACATGAAGAGTGTGTACAAAGCTGTAATTAAAATATTTAGTCCAGTTAAGATAATTGTGAAATGACATCATGAGAAAGTTAATATAATGATTAACAGTTCTCCAATTAGGCTAATGGTAGGAGGGAGTGCTAGGTTAGTTAGGCTAGCAGTGTTTCAGCATAATGCTATACAGGGAAATAGTATGTGTAAACCTTGAGCTAATAATAAAGTTCAGCTGTGAATTCATTCGTAGTTAGTGTTGGCTAAACAGAAAAGTAAAGAAGTAAGCCCATGGGCAATCGTAAGCAAGGTAGCTCCTATAAAGCTTCATGGGGTTTGGATTAGAATAGCAATGATCACAAGTGCTATGTGGCTAATGGAAGCGTAGGTGATGAGAGATTTTAAGTCTGTTTGGCGTAGGCAAATAGAGCTGGTCATGATTATGCCTCATAATGATAATAGGATAAATAGGTATGCTATGTAGTTTGTTAGGGGTTCAAGGAGTTGTGATACGTATTATTCTGTAGCCCCCTAGTTTTAAGAGAATAGCAGCAAGCACTATTGATCCTGCAATAGGAGCTTCTTTGTGTGCTTTAGGTAGTCATAGGTGGAGACCATATAGGGGAAATTTAATTATAAATACTATAATGTAGGCTAGTCACATTAAGTTGTTAGATCAGGTATAGTTAAGATGGTAATTGTGGTAGTTGAACAATAGGAGAGTTAGGCTACCTAGTTGATTTTGTGTGTAGATTAAGGAGATTAGTAGGGGAAGAGAGGTTATTGTAGGGTTGAGCTCACCATTGAGTTCTCTCCCCAGCCTTCAACAAGAAAATTCTGAGTTGGGTATAGAGGAATAGACTTGTACTCCCAGTACTCTATGAGACAGGCAGGAAGATGGCAAGTTTGAACCCAGCCTGGGCAATTTAACAAATCTAAAGGGATGAAAGTGTAGCTGAAGGATAGATCAAGGAACAAAGCAAAAATTTCTATATAGCTGAATAGAGAAAAATCAAGCAGGGTTAGGGGAAAGGCATTTAAGAACATGTGTGTGTGTGTTACTGAAGTTTGAACCTAAATCCTTCTCACTGAGCTACATCCTCAGTCCTTTATATTTTTTAAAGTTTTGAGACAGTGTCTTGCTAGGTCACCCAAGCCAAGCTTGAATTTAAGATCCTCTCACTGCAGCCTCCCCAAGGGAGTATTTTTTTCTGGGCATCTGAGAGTAAAGATTGTGATATTTTGTTATATAATGGCATGTAGTTGTTAAAGTAATTTAAACCTTTTTAAAAAGAAATTGTTAATGTGCTTTTACTTTGGAAAACCTAAATATCTAGTTTAGAATGGCTTACATTTGTTGAGACTCATCTTTAATGCATACTACTTGGGGTCTTGTTTTTATATTAGGTAAAAATATTGGTTTTGTAAAATTGAATAAGCTGTGAACAAACTGGTAGGTCATTGAGCATGTTTATTGTAAAACAGGTCAATCTTAAGGGTATAGTAACTACATAAAGCATGGTTGTTGAAGTACAGTAGATTTAAGTAATTGTTACTTACTAGATTCTCACTTCACCTATCTCCATCATACCCCAAACAACTCCATTCCTAGCCACAGAGATTTGGGTACTTATACATACAGATGACAAGTTTTTAAAAGTGTTTAGTTTCAAACTCTAGATATATGTCTTAAATTATGTGTTTTTGCTTAGTGCATCAGTGTTGCTGAGGAGTCTTAAATTTTAAAATAATGGAAACAATAAGCTAGTAACTTGTTAAAATTACTGTGTGTAAAAAAATAATAGGATGAAGCCGGGCGTGGTGGCTCACGCCTGTAATCCCAGCACTCGGGAGGCTGAGGCAGGAGGATTGGTGCGAGTTCGAGACCAGCCTGGGCTACAAAAGTGAGCTCAGGACCAGCCTCAACTGCATAGCGAGACCCTGTCTCAAAAAGACAAAAAAAAAAAAATAATAATAATAATAATAATAATAATAGGAGTTTTCATTAATGACTATTTTAAAATAGACTGACCATGCCAGGCATGGTGGTGCATGTCTGTAATTCTAGCATTTGGGTGGCTGAAAAAGAGGATCATCATGAGTTTGAGGCTAGCCTGGACTACATAGTGAGATCTTGTTTCAGATAGATAATAGATAGATAGATAGATAGATAGATAGATAGATAGATAAATAGATAGATCAGTATTGACCATCTTTATCAAACCTGTTTATTAAAATACAGTGCTATTATTTTGTTTTGAAACTTTTAGCCTAAGAGGGAAAAAATGGCTTTGACTCATAGACATGGTATTCCATGTGGAGTTTTATGAGGAGTTTGAAGTAATGCCCATAGCCTGTGGGTAAGTGGGCTCCTTGTGGTCCTCTAGACTGGTTTCTAAACTCAGGCCTTCTCCCCTCTTCCTGCTTTAGAACTTGGCACTGTCTGCCTTGGTTGCTGTCTGCACATCTGCTGGAGAAACTCTGGATGTTGGGCAGCAAACTGCAATTATAGAAGTTGGGAGTCAGCTTTGGGCTTTCTTAAGCATTAAGCAGGTAAGGAGAGCAAATGATTATTTCCCTTAAGAACAACAAAGAAAAAGAAACCAAAGAAAAATACTGAAATTTCTCATATAGAGGAAAAAAAATTATATAATTTCTTTCTATACTTGGCAGAGCCTGTGATCAGATTTTAAAGCACCCATTTGTATGCCCAGGCAATCCTTTCTCAGTATGCTAGCTTTAGAGTACTAGAATTTACTGAAGTGGCAGTCATGGTGTATCCATTTTCATGACTTGTGTCTTAAGTTAATAGGACTCAAGGATCTTGTTTTTGGTACTGGAAGTTGAACTTAGGACCTTGCACTTGCCAGGCAAGTGCTGTGCCACTAAGCTATATCCCTGGCGCTCAGGGGTCTTTCATAAAATCTTTTGGATAGTGAGACATATCTGACCTAAAGAAGGAAGAGAATGGTGAACAAATATGACTTATCTCTCCAAGCAAGGCCAGCCTATCATGTGATGCTCCTAATATCAGAAGAATATTCACTTTGCACACCTTGTTCTAAACGTATTTCTTACTTTAAAAATCTAAATGTGATGTTTGTTTGCTTTGATTGTGTGGAAACAAATACCTAGTGAGCTGACAACTAGAGAGGAAGAAACATCCATAGTTTCAAGAAATGACAGGTGATTTTGCAGGTCATCTTTTTAAGCTTTTTATTTTATTTTATTTTATTTATTTATTGTTTTTTATTCTTGTTTCAGAACCTTTGTTTATTCACTCATTTTTATGGCCGGCTCAGCCTGCCCTGAGAGCAGGGCTGGCGCAGCATGTGGTGCCGGGGATCGAACCGTGGTCCCTGAAGCCGCCCAAGCTTCCCCAAGCAGGCGCTTTAGACCACTGAGCCATCCTGCCGGGCCCTGCAGGTCATCTTTTTTATCAGTTTGTGGTCCGAGAACCCTCCAGTAGTATTTTTTGTCATTATTCATTCACTCATTTTATTTATTTACTTGGTATAGGTTCTCACTACAGAGCTCAGACTCATAGTGATCCTCCTGTCTCAGCCTCCCCAGTGCTGGGATTATAGGTGTGCACCACCATGCCATTTCAAGGGCCACAAGTTGCACCTTGGGTGGGGCCAGCTTGGCATGTACCAGAATTGAGTCAGGATCCTTATGCTTGCCAGGCAGTTGCTTAAACCATGAAGCTATCTCCTCAGCTCAGTATTCTTGACTTCAGCATGCACCTTCCTCTGGGGCTCACACTTCCATTAAGTATTAATTCAACGTGTCTCTGCTCCTGGGGATTTAGCTTACAGCAATATAATATACATAAGAAATTTGAGTCATGGCTCTTTTTCTTAGTCTTTTGAGTATGTTATTGAACTTTTCTTTTTTAATAAAGAAAGGTAATTAGCTGCTTCAGAGTTACTGTAAAGCTTAACAAAAGATAATATAAAGCACCTAAGCATAATATCATTTATCTATAATAAACACTCATTGAAAAGTTGATCTTATTGTAGCTATTCTCAAATTTTCACTGACCTATTTTGTTTCTTATTTAAGGTAACAGATCAACCCTGTGTTCAACAGACATTTGGGCTTTTACTTTCGCTGTTAGGATTTTTTGTTGAAACTGTACATCCTCAGCTGATATGTCAGGTAAGCTAGTGGCTGAGTGGATACTTTGTTAAAGGAGTTTATTAAAAATTTCTTTTTTTGTATTTTAGGGAAAGGTCTATAGGGTGTTCAGGGTTTCACTACTAGATAGGACTGGTAGTGAACTGCCTGTTTACAGCCTCCCAAGAGCTGGGATTACAGGCATGTGCCACCATGCCCAGTCTCAATTGCCGTCTCTGTGCACCGTGCTATTAACTCTCCAGAAAGTTTTTTTTTTTTTTTTTTTTTTTAAATTGGCTTGGTTTACTTATAATTCCTTTTTGTTGAACATATATTATTTATCTCCATGAAGCCTGTCTTATTTCTTTGTTCCCTCCAATACAGAATTATTACAGTGTACTGAGCTATTAATTCAATATAGTACTTATGTATAACCTGTTCTTTCCTGTCACCTTTGGGCAAATGTTTTTATTACTGAGCAGCTAGCACTTTTTGTGGTTACTATTAACTGCCCCCAAAAAAATCCCTAAGGAGGTTTTGTTTCTATTTCAAGTCCTGCACTCAGTATTTTCCAAGGCATTTCAGAGATAGGAAGTTGTGGAACATCACCAACATGAATTTAAGGGTGATGCTCAATACACTGTTTTGAAAGAAGGTACTGCTCAGTTTCTCCTCTGGTGGGACAGGTGAACCATTTGGGCAGCACATGGGGGATCCTTGTGGGGAGGCTTCAGTTAGGCCTATCCATGATGACTGTCAGTTGACAGAATGGAAAAAGCCTGCATCTTATGTGAATTGATTTGAAGGCTTTGAAACCAGTCAGTACAGGAGAAACTTGATTCTCAAAGTCAAGAATTAAGTTTAGCACAGGGTCACTTGGGGAACAGCAATGAAAACTGGTAATAAGAGAAACTGACCTTTTATCTTGTTACCACAGTGGTAGGGAAGGACAGTAAGGACTAAAACTAGTAATAGCTTTACTTATTTATTGGCAATTCCTTGCTAATAGTATATATACAAAGAAATTAGCTTAACAAGTACTTACTAATTAAGTATAATGTTTAGTTAATAAGTTATAAAGACAACATAATGCAATAATTTGAATTTGCTGTTTCTAAAAACTGGTATTTTTTGAAAAGTTACATACTAATGTTAATATAACTACTGGATTAGCCAGCTTTTTGTCAGTATGTATATCTGAGAAAAATAACTTGAAGAAAAAATACTTATTTGGTTCACAATTTCAGAGGTTTCAGTCCATGTTTGGCTGGTTCTGTTGCTGTGTGCTTTGTGGTGTAGGAGCTGCTCACCATAGGGCAGTCAGAAAACAGAAAAATTGGAAAAGCACAGGGAGGAACGTCTGCAGACGACATGCTCAGGAACAAATCCCTTCAGTGAGGCCATATGGCTTGTCTCCATCACCTACTGTGCTGGTGAAGTTAGAGCCCTTGTGATCCTAGTATCTTCCAAAAAACCCTACACATAAGACTTTTGGACAATGTTTAGATCTAAACCATAACACATGCCTACCTTTACAATAAAAATTCAAATAATTTACATTCTAAAATTTGACTGTTCCTTTACATTAGAATTTGACAGGCTGTGGTGTTCTACCTAAATTCACTAAATTTACCCTCTTGCTTTCAGGCCAAGTGCAAAGGGTGACTTTTACATTTTAAAATATTTGTTTGTTTATTTTTTAAATGTATTTGGTATAGGGGCTCAATACACATCCCCAACTCCCTCCTGTTTTCAGCACTGGGATTATAGGTGTGTACCACGCCCCATCTCATTGGCTGGCTCAGTGTGCCCAGGGGTGGTACCAGTGTAGTAGTGTGTGGTGCAGGGACTAGACACCTGGTCCCTGTGCTTGCCTAAGGAGTGCATAGTCTGCGGAGCTATCTCACTGACCCTGTAAAATATTTGTTAAAAGAAAAAAACAAAAAAAAAAACATAGCATGCAAAGCCTAAAATACTATTGGCTGTTTATAAAAAATGACCTTTAAGCCAGTCCTTGTTTTAAATACTAAGCTTCCCTCAATAGAATTTGAAATACAAATATTTGAAATATATCCCAGCCATAACCATCAGTATGTGTGTGTGTATATATATATATATATATATATATATATATATGTATAAACTTTCTGCAAAGCTTTATTCCAGAGGGGCCCAGTCATTCTTGGCAGCTGCCTTCCTCATGGCAGCCAGCACGCTGCTCAGCTCCTCACGCTTCCTCTTGGTGTGGATGTGCATCCCCACCATTTTGTTGATGAACTTGATGGGGAGTTTGTCCTGGGAGGCCTTGAGCAGCTCCATGGCGTGACACTTGTAGCAGGCAAAGCTGCACACCTCTCAGATCATGTCCCGCGTGAACTTGGTGTGTTTGTTGAGGTGTCCATGATGGCGGCTATGCCTCGGTTTGCGCACATTGTTAGTTACCTTTTTGAGCTCCATGGCCATGTGACAGTGGAGGGCCATGGCTACTGTTCTTCTGTGGTTACTGTCTACAAAATAATTTTTAAAGGTTTGGCATATAAAGCTCTTCTGGAACACATGAATATTTTTCCCTGTAGTTAGAAACTGGAGAAAGTATGGTTATAGTACTGAAGTAACTAACTCCTTCATTTGATTTTCTTAGATTCTACCTGTGATGTTAAAGCTTTGTGGAATGTTGGTTGTTCTTACTTTTGTTTCTCATATTTATCCAAATCTTGGGTAGTCCTCTTACGTACAAAAATACTGTTCACGGGGGCCCGGTGGGATGGCTCAGTGGTCTAAAGCGCCTGCTTGGGAAAGCTTGCACGGCTTCAGGGACCGCAGTTCGATCCCTGGCACCACATGTTGCACCAGCCCTGCCGTCGGGGCAGGTTGAGCCGGCCATAAAAATGAGTGAATAAACAAACAAAGGTTCTGAAACAAGAAAAAAATAAATAAATAAAAAATTCAAAAATACTGTTCATATGTTCCTGCTTTTTTTTTTTTTTTTTTTTCCTTTACAGGTAGTAACTTTGCAGACCTCACTACTTAAGTTTGAGGTACCTGATCATGTCTGCTTGGCAATGGTGGATTTTGTGTCTTCTCTAGGAAAACTTTTTATGCCTCACCCTCTCCAGGTAGTATGTTTTAATCCTTATTCTTGTGCTATTAAAAACAAAATCTCTAACTAAGATATTTTTAGGCTTTTGATTTCTAAAATTCTGTGGATTATTATTATTATTATTATTATTATTATTATTATCAGAATATAGATTTACTGGGGGAAAGAAAGTTCCTGTCTGAGGGAGAGCATGGGGGTCCTGAGTGGGTGGTCCCCCTCTGTGGATTATTGACAGTGAATTAGAGGGAAAGAAACCTGCTCCAAATAAGAACTCATTATTTTCTTTTTCTTTTTTTTTTTAAGAATTTATTTTATTTTATTTTATTATTTTTTTTCTTGTTTCACAACCTTTGTTTATTCACTCATTTTTATGGCTGACACAACCCACCCCGAGGGCAGGGGTGGCGCAGCATGTGGTGCCGGGGATCGAACCGCGGTCCCTGAAGCCACCCAAGCTTCCCCAAGCAGGCGCTCTAGACCACTGAGCCATCCCGCCGGGCCCCTCATTATTTTCTTTTAGAGAAATATATGTTGGCATAGGAGTAACTTATTGGGTGGCAATATTCTCATTCCAGTTTGGCTTTAGCACTTAGTTTCTGATGACTGAAAACATTCTTGTGTGCCATACAACTTCATAATTAGGAAACTTGGTAGATTATTGCAGTTATTACTTTTTTTTTTTTTTTTGGTTTTATATTAGCGAAAAGGAGCCTATTTGTTTTTAAAGACAGCATGTTAAAAAAATATTGCAATGTGTATATGGCTGACAAGTGGATATTAATTTATAATGAGTACAACTAGTCTTCACATATCTACTGAAACGTAAGGACACAGACCACAAAGCAAACAGAAACTCCTTGTAAACTTGTTTTGCCTTACTCAAGATCCAACATTTTGATAGCTGTTTTTGCCCTTGCTTTTACCACCAGAGGTAAGATTAAAAAGATCACAATGAGAACTTTCTTATGATCTGAGCAAGCAAGCACATAATAGGCCACTGCAGGACCTACTGATTAATCTTTGAAATCAAAAATTTCCCCATAACATAACCATTGAATTTGATTCATTTCTTATTCAGTTTGGTTTTTCAATAGAATTGTGGAAAGAATTAAGTTCCTGAACTGAGATGCCATGGTATTTTATTCAAGTGAATGACATTATACAATCTGTAAAGCTATGTTTTTTGAGCTAAGTGTGTTGACAGTTTCTTTTTTATTCTTGGCAAAGTTATCTAAAGATACATGCATTTAAGCCATTTTCTTTTACCATAAATGTATTCCTATGTGCTTCTTTATGGATGTAAAGAAGCCTAAAATACTATTGGCTGTTTATAAAAAAACGATCTTTAAGCCAGTTCTTGTTTTAAATACTGAGCTTCCCTCAATAGAATTTGAAATACAAATATTTGAAATATATCTCAGCTACAGACCCTGTGTAGTCCCAGAACCTATGGAGTAGATGTTTTTCAGAAGTCACAGTGCCTGACACATTCCCTAGAAGTGAGGTCATGCCTGAAGAATGTTGGGGATTGGCCAGCATAGGAGGGACATTTTTTTTTTCCAAAGGGACTTTTTTTGGGGGGGTCTTTTTACTTTTTGTTTTTTGGTACCAGAATCGAACTCTGGGCCTTGCACTTGCTAGGCAGGCGCTGCGCCACTGAGCTACATCCCTGGCCCTGCAAGGGACATTTAATGCCACAGAAAGAGATTACCTTTTTCAGCCCCCCCCCCAAATGAATTGATTTATTACTCTGTCTGATGCTGTTTTCATTCACTAGTGATAAAATAAATGAACTAGTAAATCACCAGCCTCAAGCTTGTTGAGAGCCAGTAGGAAGTAAAATGGTGATACATAGAGTATGTTAAGTGGTAGTAAGTGCTAGGAAGAAAAATAAAGTGTGTTGGGGGGGTACTTATGTATTTGGGAATACAGTTTCAAACAGGAGCTAGTGGGAGTCACTACTGATGTGACTATAAGGGTGAGGAGCAAGCTGTTCAGTGTCTGGGGACAGAGTGCTGAGCAGGGCCAGGGACAACAGTAGGTGTGGAGTCTCTGAGGTTGGAGCAGCCTGATTATCTGATATTCCGGGAAGCTGTGGAGCCAACAGCTTTTGCTAGAAGGAAGTGCAAAGCTCTTAGAAGAATTTACAAAGTGAAATAACCTAACACATTTTGTATAACATTCCCTAGAAAGTTTACAACATTGGGCACTGGAATGTCTTGAGGTTTCTTCTGTATTTAGTAAGAGTTTGGTTCTCTTTCTAGAACAAAATTTTGCCCTACCTGTCTTGCATTCTTGCCTTATTGCTAGCTGATAAGAACTGGCTGCTGGAACAACATACTCTGGAGGCATTTACTCAGTTTGCTGAGGTAATTGTAAGACTGATTTACTACGGTGACTTCTAAACATCTTATTAGTCAAACACTCTGGGAAATTGAGACAGGAGGATCTCAAGTTCAAGGCCACCCTGGGCAACTTGGGGAGGTTTGTCTTAAAAAAACAATGCTGCTTAGTGTGAAAGCCCTGGGTTTATTCCCCAGTATGACCAAAAACAAACAAATGAAACTTTTCTTAGTACTTCTAGTATTCCAAAACAATGTAGATATTTCTACTGAGATGCCTTTGTATCTTACTTGAAAATTTTCTTCTGGAGGTGATGTTACTAAGTATCTATTGCAGGAAGTGAAACAGGCCTAGAGAAATGAAATGCCTTTCCTCAGGTTTTCTCAGTAGGAAATGGGAACAGGTTTTTTAAGCAGGACTAATAACTTACACTGCCCTCTAATTAGTACTTTTGGGTTCACCCAAACGATCACTAGGGATAAGTTGATGAACTGAAGCTTGTTACTTTTGATCTTTGGGGAAGTAACCTGGCATGTGTTGCCTTTTCACTTTTTTGTGTTGCCGTTACAGCTTTAGTAATTGTACTTTGCAACACTAAATTTGTAGAGGTTAACATTTTACTATCTCAAGAAACCTTGAAAATACAATGAGCTTATTGTTTTTAAGTGATGCTTAATATTCTGAAGTGCATTTTTAATTAGAATAACTTAAAACCCGTTACTTATCTTTGCAAGCTACCAATATCAGTGTTGTTTGCTAATCTTTTAATAGGGGACAAATCATGAAGAGATGGTGCCACAGTGTCTCAGTTCTGAGGAAATTAAGAACAAAGTCGTGTCCTTTCTAGAGAAGGTACTTACTTAGCTCATGTTTTTATTGTTTCCTATCACTTTTGTTTGGTTTGAAATGGTTTAAATGATTTGAAATGGTTTAAACTTGATTTAAAATTTCCAGTGTGCTCAGCTCAGCACAATGCTAACATAGGCTGAACATTCCTAAATGCAAAGTGCTCCAACATGCTACAAATGGTAAATTTCACATGACACATTTTGTGCAAAAAATTGTTTAAAATAATACACCTTAAGTGTGTATGAAACAAACTATTTAGACTCAAGTTCCATCCCCAAATACCCTATAGTCTAAAACCTTTTACAGCAAGGGAAACTCAGCTCATAACAGAGCAGCAAGATGCCCAGCATTCTGTGCCATAGTATGGGATTGGCTAACACTGGTAACTCAGGGTGAGGTCATGATGCTTGCCCTTACCAGGTATTCTTTTGTGGGGGGGCATGGGGGGAGAACCGGGATTCAAACTCACAACCTTGCACTTGCTAGGCAGGCATTTGTGCCACACATAGGGATTCTTAATGAGACTAGAGAATATTTTTTAATGTAAGGTTTAATTCAGATATGGGTTTATACCCTGATTAAAGCCAGTATCTATTTTTCCAAGACTGTGACATTTTTAAGTATTTTTACAGATACATAGAACCAGTACTTTGAGCCGGGCGTGGTGGCGCACGCCTGTAATCCCAGCACTTGGGAGGCTGAGGCAGGAGGATCGGTGCGAGTTCAAGACCAGCCTGGGCTACAAAAGTGAGCTCAAGGCTAGCCTGAACTGCACAGCGAGATCCTGTCTCAAAAAGACAAAAAAAAAGAACCAGTACTTTGCATCATAAGGATACTGTTTCTGTACCTTGAAAACTTAATGGTGCTAATGGTACCCAAGAGAGAATTTTTTTAAACTTATATATTATGTATTTACTATATTTTACATCTAAGTTGGGCTTTGTATACTTTGCTTTTGTCATTGTCTTTGCCTCTAGTCAGAGTCAGAAAGTGGACTCTATAATTTTTGTGTAAGGAAGAATACGATAGATGGACTTAATCCAAACTGCTATAAGAATGAATCACATATAGGTCAAACCACTTTATTTCTAAAAGTTGGCATATTCACAAGTCATGCCAGTCTGTTCAGCACTCAGCATTGACACATACACCAAAACATTTACTTGGTCTTTTCATCTTTTATTATTTTCTATCTAGTAGAGAATGCAAATGTATTGGTATTTACTTGTGTTTTTTGTGGCCTTTCATAGACTGGGTTTGTAGAAGAGACTGAAGCTGCCAAAGTGGAACGTGTGAAACAGGAAAAAGGTATCTTCAGGGAACCCTCTGCTAAAGTGGCTGTAGAAGTAGTGAAGTGGTCATCGCTACAGGTATGGGCTGCCTAACAGTATGTATTGAACTTTAACAAGGGGACATTCTGCCCTTACTGATAAAACAAAAACTTTGGTTCCATCCCCCCCCCCCCCTCTTCCAGACAGGGTCTTGCTAAAGGCTGGCCTCAAACTCTTAGCAATCCACTACATCAGCCTTCCAAATGCTGGAACTACAGGTGTGCAGCACCACACCTGGCTTTACTTTGGTTCAGTTCTTCTCTTCATGCTGAATTTCAAGCCAAATAGATCTAGACATGTAAGACTTACTCTTTTAAAATCCACATGTAATTTTAATGAAACAACAGAAAAAAAAAATGTAACTTACCTTCTAAAATGTTTACTTTGATCCTTTGTTTTATTAATCAAACGGGCCTGTTAATTATCTTTAGCAGTGTCAAAAAATTAATTTATCTATTAAAAAGCAAAAGTGACAGCACTAGGGATACTGAAAATATTGGACTGGTAGTTTCTTGGAATAGCTAGCTACAATAGGAACAATGTTTTCGGCCAGCCAGAAAGCTCAGACTAAAGCACCTGCTTACACAGAGCGCAGTGGCCTGGGTTTGATCCCTGACATGCTATGCTGGCCTCAGTCCTGGCTCTGGTTCTGGTCCAAGGCACATTGAGAAGGCAATTGAGACTGGGTGTAGTGACGTGTGCCTATAATCCCAGTGCTTGGGAGGCTGAAAACAGGAGGATCACTACATGTCCAATCTATGTAGTGAGACTATGTAGACCCTATACTAAATACCAAAAAAAGAAAAATGTTTTGACCAGTTTTAGTATGAATTTAGAAGATAAGTTTATGATAAATTGTCCATAATGCTTGCAACTTTTTGTGCCTGAAATCTGTAAAGTTCAACATATCAGAAATAAGCCCTTAGGAATTTAGATTTAGTGTGACATTTCTTGGGGAGACTTATGAGAGATGTTCTGACTTCATCCCTCCCTCTGCATTGTTTGAAAACCTGATTTTCTAAGTAGCTCCAAAAGCATCTGAAAGACTATAGTTCTCTTTAGAGATGAGAAAAACATTCACATTTGGAACATTTTTCTTTCTTTCTTTCTTTTTTTTTTTTTTTTTGTGGGACCAGGGTTCGAACTCATGACCTTGCACTTGCCCAGCAGGCACTTGTGCCTCAGAGCTATCTCCCCAGCCCTGGAACATTTTTCTAAGAAAAGATTAAGATATATTGAAGGAATACCCACTAGGAATTATTAAACATTGCTTTGTCTTTGGGAATGTTGCTAGGAACCCCTTCACTGTGATAATAGAGAAGTACCTGAACCTACTGTTTTAGAGGACTGGGGAGAAGGCTACCCTTTTGTCCTGAGCCGATGACTAGAAAGGTCATTATTTTAGTTGGGTATCATGGCTTGACTTGAGATGTTTTCCTCTCTTTTCCAGACTTGTGTGAAAAGAGCCCGTCATGAGTTCTCTTTGGAAGAACAGTATAGATTAGCTTTGCAAGCAACAGAAAAGGGCCTAGAGGTTACTGAGTCATTGCTCCAAAAGGCTCCTGCACCACCCTGGCTTCTGGAAGAAATGGAGGCCCTGCAAGCACGGATTGAGCAGCTTAAACGCTCTGTGCGGTAGCATGAATGGTGAGCGGACTGCACTATTCTCACCTGAAAGTGTTTGATACTGTCAACTGTCAGGATATTTGTGAGTGAAAATAGTAGTTATATTTGTACATTTTCTAGTACATACAAAATAACTTTTATAGATGTGAATCTAGTGAAAATAGTTTTATTTGACATTTGGACAGTAGGATTGTGGGTGATACTTCTCTTTAAGACCTTTGGTACATGGTACTACATATGGAACATAACTGCCCAGGTCCACAAAGGACCTTTCACTCAGACAGTATAATTGTAAACAAATAAATAAGCTGCCTAAGGAAACCTTGAGTCATTTATAATTTATAGCTAAATTTTTTAGTAAATTGTATTACATAACAGCTTATTTTTCTCACTGTTGAACAAATGGCACAAAATTAAGCTAACCAGCTTGATTTTTTATATTTATTTTCGTGCTTTTTTAAAGCAGTAAATCAGCCTTTCCTCAGCTTTTTGCTCTTCGTGGACTGACTGGCTAACAGCACCCAGTTGTGCCTTTTAGAAGCCAGCCCTGTGAGCCCTTGGCTACCTGGGCTCAGCCAACACTTTGCGTTCTCACTCTGCAGTTGGCACAGACTGGGACAAGAGCTCCTGAGACAGGGAAAAGAGGCTGCTTTGGTTTTTCTTTGTGTGTGTGTCCATACAGCCTGCATCTGAGGTATTCGTTTTTCATTTTAAAGAGGAATTCTTCCTAAAGTTTAACTCACGTCCATTGTCACCAGTTACTGTCTTCCCAGTTCAGCTCCCCTTCTTCTCCCCAGCCTTCAGCCTCTGCCTGCAAGAAAAGCATATCACTGAGACAAGTTTTATGCCAATTTAAAAACACAAGAATGTACAGATTACCTAGCACTTTTTATGTCAGACTGTGCTGCTTCCTGCTCAGTCAATTAATGTAACTGGATGCTTTGGGTCCAGCATTACAAATCACAGCAAAGAACCTTAATATCTAATAAAATCAATATGGGGTAAAAGTTTATTCCCATAAGAAACAGAAGACACCCTATACATTGTACATTTTTCTAAGGAAAGAAAGACCCATTTCTAGAAACTAAATTTGCTGATCCTGTGTTTGGCTTAATAATTTTAACCAGCTGTGTAGCCTACCTTCTTTTGATAAAACATGTTGTTTACTATATATTTTTTTTTCTTGTTTCAGAACCTCTGTTTATTCACTCATTTTTATGGCTGGCTCAGCCTGCCCCGAAGGCAGGGCTGGCGCAGCTTGTGGTGCCAGGATCGAACCACGGTTCCTGAAGCCACCCCAGCTTTCCCAAGCAGGCGTTTTAGACCACTGAGCCATCCTGCCGGGCCCCTGTTGTTTATTATAAACTGGGATCTGTTAGTTAAATCCTGTAACTGCACAGTAGATACAGCCCAGAAGTTCTCACCTCTGTCATTTCTGCTGCAGCAAATTTTGAAGAAAACTGCATCACTGGTAAAATGTTATCCTTGATAGGGACAACCATTTCTGTACTCAGTTCAGGTAAAATAAGAAGAGCAGCTGAAGGCTTTATTTCTGGGACCATATCAGCAAACCAGTCCAACTCAGGATCTTCAACTGTTTTCTTCTTAACTTGTATGGTAAACTCTTCTCCTAAACCAAGTTCTGACCGAACTTTAAGAGGCCTTTCTTGTGACAGCTCTTTTGGTGACTTGGTCTGGTCTGGGTCTTCCCTGCTTTGTACATTTGAGGCTACAGTCGAGTGCAGAGGTTTAGCTAGTTCAGGGAGTGGAAGCAAAGCAGGAATGGACTTCCGCTCCTCAGAAGTATGGGGCACTGGCACAGAGTTGCTGGGTGCACAGTCTTCCCAAGCCACTGCTTCAGCAGTGGGGTCAGTGCATGGGGACCCAGCAGTGTCACAGGGCTCTGTAGGCCAAATGTGCACATTGACAGTTTGGCTCTCCAGCTCCTCAGGCTCACTCCAGTCAGGCCACTCCTCAGACTTCTTAGGGTCTGATGAGAAATTTTCAGTGTCCCCTGAAGTATTTTTCACATCTGAGATTCCATTCATTGGAAATTTAACAGACTGAGCAAACTCATCACCTGTGATGATAGGTAAAGGAATTATTCTCATAAAATGCTGGTTAAGAACAAACAATGTACTTATGAGAAGGACAGCACTAAAGTATATGGACTTATTACTTAGAAATTGATTCTTTTAGACATAAATCAAAAATATTGTTATCCAAATACTACCTTATAATACTTATACAATATTACTTGTTTATTGGCATAACTGCAAGTAAATATACAAATGCTGTAAGCCAGGCAATGTTACTTTCAAGATGTTTATTACATACACCTTGAAAAAAACATATGCTCAAATAGTGGCTTAAATCAAGGTGCTGAGAAATCCTGTGCAACATGGTAACTTTCCTACCTCTACCCACATATATTTAACCAAAAACCATTTTTTTTTTTTTAACAACATGCCTGTTAACATCTTTGAGAACCAAGATTCCAAAGTATCCGAAGTTCCAAAGTAAAGTATCTGGTGTAAAAAAGGAATTCAAATAATGTTAAATTTTTTTCTCATCAGCTATAAGGAAGGGTTAAGCACATATACAATAGTCTGAAAGGAGAGATTGAAACCAAAGCTGCTAGCACTGTAAACAAGAAATTAATCTCAAAATTCCAAAGTGCCCCTAAGTTTTAAAATTTAAACTTAATAAGTTTCAAAAAACATCCTTCTAAACCATAAAAAGACCTCTAAATTTAGTATTTCTACCTGTGTATAAGCAAGTACTGTAGTAATCTCGATGTATGTGCTCCTTGCGGTTCATGGTGAAGTTGCCTGAAGAGAAACCTTTTGGGAATGTGCTAGAAGAGGGACTCTCCAAGCTGGGCAAGATCTGACTGTGCTGGCTGCAGACCACATGCCTGGGAGAATCTGAAGGTAAATAAAAACTCCAATGAAAGGGATAGTAAATGGGTGTGACATACTATGTGTCAGTGGGGCATGGCTACCACAAATATACTTAACACAGGTAAGAGAACATCTTCAAATATCTGAAGAAACATACCTGACCATTCTTTTTTTTTTATTAATTAATTATTTATTTATTTATTCTTGTTTCAAAACTTTTGTTTATTTATTTTTATGGCCGGCTCAGCCTGCGCTGGGGGCAGGGCTGGCACAGCATGTGGTGCTGGGGATCAAACTGCGGTCCCTGCAGCTGCCCAAGTTTTCCTAAGCAGGCGCTTTAGACCACTGAGCCATCCTGCCGGGCCCTACCATTCTGTATTTAAGAACAGTTATGTCCATGAACGGATAGGAAGGATCCAAGTATTATGATACCTCATTAAGAAGTTATAGCCTTTAAAATATTCTGGTAATGATTTAGAGCCACAACTTAATTCTCCTTTCAAGAATAAAATATACTCCTAATGATATGAATGTACTTTTAATACCACAAAGTCATATACTTAAAGATAGCAAACTTATGCTATAAATCCTTAACTACAGCCCTGTGGGGGAGGGGAATTAAGATGTAAGCATATCTTTTTAAAATAATAATAATTATTATTATTGATGGCTCAGCCTGCCCTGGGAGTGGCGCTGGTGCAGCATGTGGTGCCTATAATTGAACCATGGTCTGTGCAGTTGCCTAAGCGTTCCTGAACAGGCACTTTAGACCACTGAACCATCTTGCCAACCCACAAGCATGTTTTTAAGACTAGGAACTGGTCAAAAAGATTTTAGTTGCATTCTTTC
>PVJA010019115.1:25389-38972 GCA_004027025.1 Myocastor coypus
AGGCCTCTCTGTTCTTAAATATGGTTGTAGGTGTTCTTTCCAATCTAGGTATGTATGTAAGTTCTTTTGATTCTGTTGGCCAACTAGTAAAAAGCTTTTGATTTATAGGTACCTCAAGAAAACCCTTATTTCCTGTATGTTCCCATCAGATGTGTCTAAGGATGTAGCACTTTAATTTCTGGTCTTAAAAGTATTTTGTATCAGTCAGATCATTTGTTGTTCCTCTTTTATATAATCTGAATAGGACAGTGACCTGGTTATGAATGCTAGCTGTCTAATTCAGATCTGTACACAGTATCAGTCAGTATGGAGACTTACTACCAGAAAAGAGCCAGTATAAAAGCTTTCCTCTAATTTTGGTGTCAGTCAAATCTTTGTGGCTACATTGGCTTGAAGTTTTCAAGTTCAGCTGTTCCATAATGTTGGTGAAATCAGTGTAAGTATGGCCTGAAGAGCTTAGAAAGATTTGGTGTGGTGTTACCTATCTCTGAGCAGATTATAAAAAACATATGAGAAGTTTCTATATGATTATAGGGGTGCAGTTTGTGGCTTTGAGAGTTAGGGTTCAATGATGACGACGGTTCTACATGCTAAATCAGTAAATGCTTCCACACCTAAATATCTAAGTGAGTGAAATTACCCCACTGTATATATTCTTTTTTTTTTTTTTTTTTTTTTGTCTTTTTGAGACAGGGTCTCACTATGCAGTTGAGGCTGGCCTTGAGCTCACTTTTGTAGCCCAGGCTGGTCTCGAACTTGCACTGATCCTCCTGCCTCAGCCTCCCGAGTGCTGGGATTACAGGCGTGCGCCACCACGCCCGGCTCCCCACTGTATATATTCTATAGCAAAGAAACCGAAACTACTTCACAGATATTTACTGTAGCACTTCATAGTACTAAAAATCCATAAATAGATGCAATATACATGAAGAAGAAGTGTATCACTGAGAATGTTTTATTCAGTGAAACACTGCATGGTGGTTATGAAAGTCACTTAGATTTCTATGAATTGACCTAGAGACAAGTCCTTAATAGGCTGCTACATGAAAATAAGTTGTAGATTTATGCATGATACAGTTTACTAGGAGAACCCTATATAAATACATCTGTAAGCATAAATTTGTGTGTCTTTTTGTGGGCTTAAAGGTTATCTTCATTTTGTTCAATCTGTGCAAAGAGTTGGAGAACTTTTTTTTAAATCTGTTATTTAAATATAAACATGTATTATATGAACCAGGCATGGTGGCTCACGTCTGTAATCCCAGTACTTGGGAGGCTGAGGCAGGAGGATGGTGTGAGTTTGAGACCAGCCTGGGCTACAAAAGTAAGCTCAAGGCCAGCCTGAACTGCATAGGGAGACCCTGGCTCAAAAAAACAAAAACAAAAAAAAAAAACAAACCTGTATTATATGTAAAATGCTTGAGTATCTAACAATGTACAAAAAAACATAGTTTTCAGTCATGCTTACCTTCTGGGGAAAGGTCAGTGACTTTAGTAAAACTTGGGGCAGTGCGTTTGAAGATCTTGGTTCTGTGTCCACCCACAACCACTTCTGGTCCAAGGAGAGAGACAAGCACTGCCAGACTGTGGAGAGTAACTGCCACGATGGAACTGCTGGTATCTCGCAAACCCAACAACACCTATGAGCAAATGATAGGATGAGCATAGATACACAGTCTTTGTCTCCTCTTCTTCCTGTGAACAAATGATGGGGCTACACTGCCTCAGAACTACACGATTCACTCAGGTGAGTCACATTTTCTTAAGGTATCTCTAGATCAGTAGTTCTTTCATCTTCCCAACTCCTGCCTCAGTTTATTCTTTTAAATACAAGCAAAGCAAAATTAACTAAATGGGAACACAAAATTATTCCACCTACTTGTTACTGCAGTAATTTTTATTTTTAATTTTATTTCTTTTAATAAGAAATATCATTGAGACAGTTTCAGAACACATTAGGACAGCCACAGTAATTGATACAATGCATATGGTTGTCTTCATAGTAGTTGTTCAGAGTACAAGATGCAGACATAATTTTTCTAAACACTACTGGTACAAATAAACAGCAACAATTTGAAGTGTAAACTCCATATCTATGATGCCCAATTCATGCTTGCAGAACCATCACAAACAGCTCATACAGTGGCAGCATCCTGCAGAGAATGCTGACACTCACCCAAGGATGAACAACCATGCTCCTGGGCTTTGTCCCTTGTCGGCTCCACACAAACCACTGACCCCATGCACCTAACACCTGTCCTAATTGAGCCAACTATGATCACTTGCCCGGTAGAGGCTGTAATCCAGAGAAGCTAGTTATCTCTTTGGTTTGGTTAAAGTAAGGACAGTAAACTTAAAAGTTATAGGACATCTGACATATAACCAAAATTCTCATCAGTCAGAAATGAAGCAGATGCAAAGAAAAAGGAATGAAGACTACATGGCTATGAGATATCACCTGGCAGTGAAACATACTGATCATGACCCTATCATGAACATGTTAAGGTGATTTCACTTTGTTATCTGCAGACATCTGGGGAGGTTCTCTACATACAAGGAAGGCAAAGATGTGCACCAATCAGACACCAGGCTGGAGTAATCAGCCTGCCTAAAAGTATCCAATTCCTGGGTTCTGCTATCCCTATTAACTCTCAGAATGAACTTGACCAAAGAATAGTATTTTTTGTTTGCTCATTTATCTGAAAAAGCAAATCTCCAGTGAGATTCTTAAGATAGTTATTAGTCCAATGCTAACAGACCAGGCACTTTGTGAAACAAAGCTATATAATGACAGAAAGGGATACTTGTTTTGCATACAATTAGAATTCTATAGACTAAGTGCTAAATATTACTAAATAGTAATCAAGTATACACTCAAGCCCCAAGTCCATCTTTTGGTCTTCATCTGGTCAGAAACAGTCCTGTACCTTCTACCCTTTTCATGTCTTAAGCCCTACTACAGTAGTACACTACAACCCTGCTACTAAAGCAAACCTTTTCGCTTTCAATGCCATAGCCCACTGTGGCACACATGCCATAGGTTTACCACCACTGCCTTAACTACTGTGAATCCACTGCCACTTTTTTAGTTGAACTAGTTGTAAGTTTCCTAGTTGACTGCTTTCCTATGATCTCTTGTTTACCAGAGTAAACTTTCCACCTTACAGAAATTGGTCCAATTACTCCCCTATAGGGAACATAGTATACAAATTAAAGGGAGCTTTCATTGTCTTGCTCCCTGAATATTTACTCATTTTCTGAACTGAGTCCAATGCTGACACCTATGATGACACCTTTATTTCAGTTAGAATGCTTTATTTCTCTTCTAAATGTGTAGAGAAAATCATGTAAGGTAGTAATAACTGGTACAGATGTAAAGTCAGCTCTAAGGACTGCTCCAGTGAACCATTCTGCCTCTGTGTAAACCCATACCACAGAATAAATGGTGATTTGTGTAACCAAGAAAACATTGCAGAAGAGATGCTGCCAGTTCCCTACTTACACCTTAACAAGGCTACTTCTGCTAGCCCCAACCAGACACATCAGAAGTCAACCTAACTTAACAGCAAAGTCATGTGGGAATGTTAGGCCAGAGAACAGAAGAAGACCTGAGACTCTTGATGTTCATGGAGAATTTCAGCTAAGTCTAGCCTTTCAGTTGTTCCCATCAAAGGGCTGAAGACATATTTTGGGTGTGAGCTCTGGTCAGGATCCGTAAGACTGAAGCCTGGCCACACAATATGCACCATCTGAACTGCCATGCTGAGCCCAGTCAATCCAGACTCAGGAGAATCCGTAAAATAAGGTATTGCTACACAGATTGGACTTGTAGCAGTTCTCCTGTTCTTCACCTTCTAAGTGCTAGGATTACAGGCATGTGCCACCACGCCATTTCAGTGCCCCTTGCGGGTGGGGCCAGCACAGCATTCTGGAGATCGAACCATGGTCCCTGTGTTTGCCTAAGCAGGCATTTTAATCCACTGAGCTATCTGGCCAGCCCATGATTACTATTTTTAAGCTACTATGTTTTGGGCACACAGGTGACTAAAATGTTCTTCTCACTACTTAAACACAAGAGACTGTAAACTAATCTTGGGAAAATGAATTTTGTGTTTTATATATTTAAAAAAATACTGGGTAGGAGATTCATGAAGCTATGGTATAGCCCTTGCCTTGCCTGTACAAGGGCCTATTACAAAAAGAAAGGAAGGAAGAGAAACAAAGGAAGGTGGGAAGGAGAGAAGGGAAAGAAAAACTACTTTTTTTAAAGATCTTTATTAGGTGCCGGCAAGATATTTCAGTGGACTGAAGTGCCTGCTTAGGCAAGCTTAGGCAAGCGCAGGGACCTTGGTTTGATACCCAGCAATACATGCCATGCCAGCCCCACCCTCAGGATGGGCTGAGTAGTGGCTCACACCTATAATTCCAGTGCTGGGGAGGCTGAAAGTAGGAGGGTCACAAGTCGAAGTTTCACAGTGAGACCCTGTAACAACCAAATACATACATACATAAAAATCTTTTTTTTTTTTTTTTTCTTTTTGAGGCAGGGTCTCACTGTGCAGTTCAGGCTGGCTTTGAGCTCACTTTTGTAGCCCAGGCTGGTCTCGAACTCAAAACGATCCTCCTGCCTCAGCCTCCCAAGTGCTGGGATTACAGGCGTGCACCACCACGCCCGGCTCAAAAATCTTAAAACAAATAAAAATACATTGTATCAGTTATTGAGAATGTACTACTAATGCATTTTGAAACTGTGGCATTATTTCCTATTAAAAGTAATTAAAAAAAGAAAAAATAAATAAAAAATAAAAATCCCCATACTAGCTTAATAGTGTCCATGTTGAATGTCATCTCATAGAGGAGGTTAAATGAGTTAAGGTAAGCCCTAAATTCATTGAGTTATGTCCTTTGAAGGCCAAGTGACAACAGGCAACAAATCAGAATAACAGCTATAGGTCTAGCATTCAGCTGTCTCAAGAAGTTACCAGAAGCTTGAAACAGAGTAATTCTACTCTAGAACTTTCCTAGGGAGCCTGAGCTTGCCATCGCCTTAGTGGCATGACACTGGCCCACCAGGATTCAGAGGATATTCCTGTTATTTTAAACTATTGTTATGGTTTATGTCTAGTTGTCCCCCCAAAGCCTTGTGCAATCATGGGACAGGGACTTCTAGAGTTTGAGATTTGATTCATGATCCACTGGGATTATGTGTTTTAGTACTGATGGGATTATGGGTCTACCCTAAGGCAGATAGGCTGAGGCGGAGAGCCTGAATGTAATATACAGACAGAGGGAAAGACTGCTTTTCTCTGCTGCCCTGGCTGGTTGGTTGCCTCTGTTGCAATTGTTGCTATTCTGCAACCACAAACTGCTGGCCTCTGCATTATCTCTCTGCCTCACATCCAGCCAAGTATGTACTGAAACCTCCAGTAACTGTGAGCCAAATAAACCTTTCCTTCCTTCATTTTGAGTATCAGAGTAACCAAGAGGACTATGTAGTTTGTGATGGCTTGTTATTGTAGCCTTAAGAAACTAATATAAACCTGGAACCCATGAGTGGGCAATCCTAAGGTTCCCCCAGGGGGCTGATGAACTGATACAAGTGGTCTCATGGTCTTCTCAATTCTAATATGGACAACCACAGTTTATGCTTACAACACATTCCACAAATGTTTATTTTCTTACAATTTTCAAACAATTATAGTTTCTCCCAGATTGAAACTGTGTATGTTAGTATAACTGGTCTATCCACACAAACAGAATGAGTATGGCATACACGGAACACATGGCATACCCTTAGTAGGCCAATGAATTTTTATACCCAAACTGTTGTCTCAGGGCTAAGCTACTATCTGAACATCCCAAACCCTTCTTCCTTTTAGCCCCCAAATTTGCAGCACCCTTTTCCAACTCACTCAGCCTGCCTTGGCAAGGCTTTGTGTGACCCTATTCCCAACCTGGTCTTTTCACCTGTGGCAAGATGATTTTTTTCAGCTGCTCCTGAGTAAAGTGCTCCACGTAGGCCTCGATATGAGACAGGAGCACCATCCGCACATGCTCCTCGTGAACCTCGAATAGCTGTAGGAGCACAGGGATCACCCGAGACTGGAACAAGGCCGGTGAAAGCAAGCAAGGGGTTTCTCCTTGTTCTTTGTCTGCTCCAGAATTGGAGAGGATGGGGAAATTTCAGTGAAGAGTACTCAACATAATTTACAAGCTAAGCTCAAAACTGACATATATCCTAAATGCTCTTCTAAATTCTTATACTCTTGGGCTGCCAAGATAGCTCAGTGTTCTAAAGCATCTGCTTAGGCAACCGCAGGGACTGTGGTTCGATCCCCAGTACCACATGCTGTGCCAGCCCCATCCCAGGGCAGGCTGAGCTGGCCATAACAAACAAAGTTTTTAATTAATAGATAAATAAATAAATCCTTATACACTAAGCCAGAGTAAGTTATTCTGTTGATCCAGAATTATTTAAAGCCTAACTGCTTTAAGCACATTCTTATGTAAAAATGTTTTTGAAATTCTAGAGACTATATTTAATATACTACAAAGCTTGTATTGTAATAGATTATGAGTAACTCCATAAATGTGTAGTAAGTGAAAAATTTCTACTAAATCATTAGTGACATACCAATATTCTTTTTTTTTTTTTTTTGTCTTTTTGAGACAGGGTCTCACTATGCAGTTCAGGCTGGCCTTGAGCTCACTTTTGTAGCCCAGGCTGGTCTCGAACTCACAGCGATCCTCCTGTACCAGCCTCCCGAGTGCTGGGATTACAGGCGTGCGCCACCACGCCCGGTAACATACCAATATTCTTGTTGCAGTTTTATTCACAAATTGGATCATCACACTGTGCTATAAGACTTTGATGCTGCGTAGCCCTCCTGAGCAGTTAGGGGTTGAGGACTTTTTAAAGTATAGGTGTCCGTGTCTTGGTTGTCTCAGACCAACACAGCAGACAAGTAGGTCAGAGGTCCACCCTGTCTGTGACCCTCTGATTAACAGGATGGAAGAGGTATTTAAAAAAAAAAAAAAAATCAAGGCAAAAGGAAATGATACTGAACCAGTTATGAGGAAATTCTAATCTGTAAAACAACTACCCATAACTCTAGCTTCTTAGAGTGACATCCTTTTTTTTTTTTTTTTCTTGTTTCAGAGCCTTTGTTTGTTTATTCACTCATTTTTATGGCTGGCTCAGCCCGCCCCGAGGGCAGGGCTGGTACAACATGTGGTGCCAGGGATCGAACCGCGGTTCCTGAAGCTGCCCAAGCTTTCCCAAGCAGGCGCTTTAGACCACTGAGCCATCCCACTGGGCCCTTAGAGTGACATCTTTGTTTATTTATTTATTTTTATGGCCGGCACAGCCTGCCCTGAGGGCAGGGCTGGTGCAGCATGTGGTGCCAGGGATTGAACTGCGGTCCCTGCAGCCACCTGCAGGCGCTTTAGACCATGGAGCCATCCTGCGGGGCCCCTAGAGTAACATCTTTTAAGCAAAGTAATTCTAAAAGCAGAATCCCAGCTAACTCAAAATTCCAGTATTGCCGGGCGTGGTGGCGCATGCCTGTAATCCCAGCACTCGGGAGGCTGAGGCAGGAGGATCGGTGCGAGTTTGAGACCAGCCTGGGCTACAAAAGTGAGCTCAGGACCAGCCTCAACTGCATAGCCAGACAGTGTCTCAAAAAGACAAAAAAAAAAAAAAAAAAAAAATCCAGTATTAATGCTGTATTCTCTAATTTGACATGTTGCTGCTATCTATACTGCTATAATCTTACAAAGTTTCCAAGTTACAATTTCCTTTCACATCTGGAAAAAGATCTGAAGCTAGAAGTGAAATTAACTTAGTGATTTTCAGTCTTTAATGGAAAGCAGAAATAAAAGGATTGTTCTTTGGAAGCCAGAAGGCATAGGCTTACACGATTCATAGCAAATGCAAATTCTTTAAAGATGTTATGTCTTAGGGACCAGGGAATATGTGCTTGCCTGGCAAATACAAGGTCCTGAGTTCAATCCCTGGTACCGCAAAAAAAAAAAAAAAAAGTGTGGCCCGGCAGGATGGCTCAGTGGTCTAAAGCGCCTGCAGGCAGCTGCAGGGACCGCAGTTCGATCCCCGGCACCACATGCTGCGCCAGGCCTGCCCTCAGGGCAGACTGAGCTGGCCATAAAAATAAACACATAAACAAACAAAAGTTCTGAAACAAGAAAAAAAATAAAATTAAATTAAAAAAAAAAAAACTTTGAATAGAATAAAGATGTATGTCTTGCCTTTAAACTTCATGTGTTTTGTATTCAGGGACATATATGGTTTGCATATATACAGGTAAGACTTAAGATAGTAAGTCTGACATTCTGGAAAGATGCTCTGCCTTTATATTATGGGCTTTCATGTTTGAATTCAAGTATATATTGGGGGCAAATTACTGTTCTTTGAATTTAGAGCTAAACTTCAGGCAACCTAAGGTAGTCTTACCCTGCTCAAGAATGGACTAGTAACTGGCAGACTCTTAAATCAGTAATGATATTTTCAAAGAGATTTCACCTTTCTTGGGGCCAAGCAGATGAGGAAGAAAACTCTTAACAGCTACTGGTTCTGCAAACACCAACTGATTAAGCAGAAGTGGCACCAACCTCGATGCTATTAACTCCTCTGACAAGCAGCTGACTCTGTCCAGTAGAAATCTGAGGACAAAAAGGGAAATCTGGGAAACAGATTATAACTAACAATTTTCTATACATCTTAGCTATGTAGAGCCTCCCCCCACCTTCTACCAAGTTAGTGCATGCTGAAATGTATCCAGGAAAACTGAGGTGAACAGAATAGTCCTCGTGTGCTTGGAACAATGTAAAAAGCATGCGACAAGGCCAGCTTGTTGGTATCTTGTCCCCAGCCAGGGTGTGTTCTCCACAAATTGCCTATGATCAGTAGCACAAGAGTCCTGTATTCCCTAATTAGTCAGCTCTCTAGATAAAAGGTACTTTTTTCAAATGTAAAAGATGTGTGATAATCATTTATGAGCTTTTTGGGGGGGTGAGGGGGGCAAAAGGGGAAGCTGGAGAGTGTACCCAGAGCCTCACACTTGCTAGAGAACAGGATTTTTCCCAAACTCCTTACATCAAAATGTCATATAGTACAGAGCATTCTGTTGAAATACAAATATCAGGTATTAACAGTAGTAGTACTTCTCCATGTAATCAGCCTTAGCAGACAATCATGACTCCTACTTAATAAGCAACAGGCTACACTGTACATTCACTTGTAAAATTCTGTCACTGTCAATAAAAAGAGGCTGGGGCAACCTGCTCACATCCCCCTTCTGTCCCTTCTTTCAAACAGAAGCTTTCTTCCTTTCAATAAATATTCTGCTCTTAAAAAAATAAAAAATAAAAAGAAGCTGACAACCATATTTATTCCTATTCCTTTCCAGTTTCAAAGATGCTAGACCTCCCTTAAGGACATGTCCTAGCCATGCCCCAACTTTCCTTTTCTCCTAGGACCAAGCACATGGCACCCATGCAGCATGACCCCAGTACCAGTTCCTGCTGCTTAAGCCACTGTTCCATGAGCACCTTTCCTTCAGTCTTAAAAATGCTTACCGCTCACCCATCCTTAAAAATACCCTCCTCAACTCTTTGTTTCTTCTTTGGGAATAAGATCACTCCATTCTCTAGGAGGATTTACCCAATGTCTACCCTTTCATGCCTCAGCCTCACTCTGCCAGAAAGGAACCACCCCAGGTAAAGCAAGGAAATGGTGTGATGCTAATGCTGCATGAGTGTGCCTCTGCTGGTCTTGCCCCCTCTCAGAAGCCCTCCCCTGTGATAACTCAGCTTCTCTGGTCAATGACTGTCTCACCCAACTCACCCTCACACAGTAGAGTGTTCCAGGACATTTTGGACCACTGTCCTTACATTACCACTTTCTCTATCACCAAGTAGAGGCTCATGAAACCTCAGTGTTCACCACAAGGCCACAAGCTTAATCCCTAAGACTCCTCCTGTCCATGTCCATTTCTGGCTTAACCTAACACACTCAACAGCAAATCTGCTCATGAGGCCATTGTTCCTCCAGGGCTGTGTCATCATCTGGTGACCATCACTCAGTCTGGTCAACTGTATCTTTTCCTATCTCAGTATAATCTTTGGCACTGGCACTCCCATGGGCTGCTATCCACTGCCTAGACATTACATCCAGCCTGACTTAACTTTGCTGTTCCAGGGACTGCAGAGAAGTCCCACTAGAAAGTGACTGTTTAGATTTGTGTATAGGTGTCCCCCACAAAGCCTCATGCAGTCATTTGGTGGCTTCTGGAATTTGTAATTGATTATTGTGGGTGTGGGTGTTGCACCTCTGCTGGGGCAAGTGATTTGCATTTCAATGTAAAGGAAGAGAAGTTAGCTGCTTGAGCTGCTGCTACCTCTCCCTGCTCTCTTGCTCTTTACGAGTTGCCATGAAAGGTTGTTTTCTGCCATATGTCTGTCTGCCTTGGAGCCAGCTGACTATGGACTGAAACCTCCAGTTACTGTGAGCTAAATAAAATAAACCTTTCCTTTCCCTCATTTTGAGTGTTGGGTATGTGTCCCAGCAACTACAGAAGAGTAACTAAGACAGTGACCCAGCCACCTCAGCCTGCTGCTACCCCTCTGATGGCATAGAAGTCTACTGTATACACTGACACTGTCAGTACTCCTCAGTGCAAGTCCAAGAGCCACTTTTCCTGTCTGGCCTGGATTTGCCTTCCAGCAGGGCATCTACTTGCTGCTCTGTGCAGGTCAGCCCTTCTACCTGAGCAGTTTTCCTCTGATCACCATCTCTCAACCTGTGTTCTCAAGACTCCTCTAATCACTCATCACTATTCTCTGTTTATGAGTCTCACACTGGGGATCTATCTCACCACCCAGACTTGTCAATTCCAGGGCTTCCCAGGCAGTCCAACTGTAGGAAATGTTCTGTAACGTGAAAACAAGCCAATGCCTGCCTCATCTTCATGAGATTATCTGAGTAATTACAGAGACTTCTTCCAAGTTAATGAATTCATGGCCTTAACTGTCTGAACTTACTTGAAGAATTCAGTTTTTTCCTCTTCACTCTTCAGTGTTAAGCTTTTCAAGAAATTCACAATTTCTAGAAAATCATTTCTAAATGGCATAAACAAAAAAAATATATAGGATAATAGATTAAAGAAAGTACATTAAAGCAATGACCATAATCCATACCATTATAATTTTCAACAAATAAAATACTCTCACTCAGGCATGTTGGCACATACCTATAATCCTAGCTAGCAGGGAGAGTGAGGCAGGAGGATCACAAATTTATGCTTAGCTTAGGTAACTCAGTAGGACCTAGTCTCAAAGCAAAACTTTATTTTATTTATTTATTTATTTATTTATTTTGTTGTTGTTGTTTATTTTTTTGCGGAACCAGGGATTGAACTCACAACCTTGTACTTGCCAGGCAGGCACTTGTGCCCCTGAGCCATCTCCCTGGCCCCTTCAAAGCAAAACTTTAAAAGGCTGGGAATATACTCTGTTCTCAGCTTCAAGCTTCAGTAGAGGTGAGGCTACTAAAAGATTTTTGGTTGGTGTGAGGGGTAGTACCACAGATCAAACACAGAGTCTCTGCATTGACCTACATCCCCAGCCCATTTTCAGGTTATTTTTTATTTTCAGATGTGTTGCTAAGTTGCCCAGGATAGGCTCCACTTGAAATCCCCCTACCTCACCCTCCTAAGAACCTGGGATTATAGGAATGTACTACCACCTAGTTCAGTTTAAACTTATAAGTAGTGTATGAGACAAATAATATGGAACAAGTCCATGAGAATCTAATATTACCATATTGAAGAGATCTGTGAAGGGTATACAATCTCACAGGCTAACATGCTTTGAGTTTTTTTTTTTTTTTTTTTCTTTTTCTGAAGAACCAGGAATTGAACTCAGGCCCTTGTGCATGCCAAGCTAGAACTTATTCTACTGAGCTATCTCCCCAGCTCCTGCTTTGACGTTTTAATAGTCACCATGACTGTCCAAAGTTCTGGCTGTGTCCAGCCCTGCCCTTGGGGGTGGGTGGGCTGAGCCGGCCATAAAAATGAGTGAATAAACAAACAAAGGTTCTGAAATAAGAAAAAAAATAAATTAATTAAAAAAAAAAAAAAAAAAGGCCCTGTGGGATGGCTCAGTGGTCTAAAGCGCTTGCTTGGGAAAGCTTGGGCAGCTTCAGGGACCGCGGTTCAATCCCCGGCACCACATGCTGCGCCAGCCCTGCCCTCGGGGGCGGGCTGAGCCGGCCATAAAAATGAGTGAATAAACAAAGGTTCTGAAACAAGAAAATAAATAAACAAACAAACAAACAAACAAATAAATAAATATTTTTAAAAAACAAAGTTCTGGCTGTGACAGAATGTTGTGAAATAAAATATCCTGGAAGAAATGACATTGCCATTACAAAAATAGTTGATTTATGCAGACTACCTTCATGAATATAAACTATTAAACATGATTGGAGAAAGTAGAATTTCTATAAAAATCACAGAAATCTCACTTCCGCTATAAGTTATTCTTGAAGTAAGGGAAGGTCACTTTTCTCTGGTGCTCTCAGAGCCCTACAAGCGATAGGGTTGCTGAGCTCCAAGGAACCATAGTTCATGTCCTACCATACAGGATAGCCAACTTGGTAAGCACAGCTACTACCATATCTCCACACCTCGTGTTTACACCTGTGACAGACATTTTAACAATCCAGGGATGAGAGAAGCAACCATCATGGGGGTAAAAACTCACAACTTCTAACTTCTAAAACTAAACTTCTAAAACTAAACTAATAGCCTTACAGCCAACTGACACATTTTATGTTACATGTATCATATTCAATGAAAATCATAAGGTTTTCTACAGATTCATTGTCTCCTGTGATTGGCAATTTCCTAAAGAATGATCTGCCTCAATTATTATTATTATTTTTTAATTTATTATTTTTATTCTTGTTTCAGAACCTTTGTTTATTCACTCATTTTTATGGCTGGCTCAGCCCACCCTGAAGGCAGGGCTGGCACAGCATGTGGTGCCGGGGAATGAACTGCGGTCCCTGAAGCCACCCAAGCTTCCCCAAGCAGGCGCTTTAGACCACTGAGCCATCCTGCCGGCCCTATTTTGTTTTTTTGAGTCAGGGTCTTGCTAATTAGTTTAGGCTGGCCTGGAACTCATTATGCAGCCAAGACTGGCCTTGTGGCACTCTTCCTGCCTCAGCTTCTTGAGTCCTGAGATTAAAGGCATGCACTACCAAGCCTGGCTCAAATGGAGCTTTAAGCAGACATAACATTCTAGCTCCTTCCAGTAACGGCAGGAGGAAGCTGTGAAATTATTGTACAGTGACCTTATGATTTAGTAATAAATTTTTATATTTACATTTTCTTCAAGTGCAAACTGTACTATACAGTTTGTGCATGTATTTCAATAAGCCTATGTAAATTTGTGTATATTTTATGGTAGTGACAGACTACTACCTAAGTATCTTATTCATGACACATCTTTTTCATAACTTTTCTTGACATTTCTTTTTTTTTTTTTTTTCCAATTCTTTTATT
>PVJA010019116.1:0-38808 GCA_004027025.1 Myocastor coypus
CCTCTGTCCACTAGGCTCCGGAACAGGCTCTAGCTTGTCCTGAGCCTGTGGGCTGAGACTTGCCCCTTCTGGTGTGAGGGGGTTACCTTGTGCATGGTACACAGGGTGACTTGTGACAGACACCTACTGCCTCCGGGGCGGGAAGAGAGGCCAAAAGACGGCACTGGCAGCTTCTCCTCTGATCTGCAGCTCCCTTTCTACTCAGCAGGGGTGGGGAGATCAACCTCTCCACTCTGGGCTGGAAGGCCCAGGAAGAGGGACACTGAGACACGTCTGTCACGTCAGGCGTGACCTGGGAAAGAACGTCACACAGAGGCCACTCAGCGACAGAGAGGGCCGTCTTCTGCTCATCCTGCGCACATTCGTTTCCAGCACCTTCCACGTGGCAGGCATGCTGCTTCGCACTGGGGCCTTCACAACGAAAACTAAACTGAAGGCTTGCTTTCACTAATGGACTGTTTCCTTGGCTCAAATCCATGCTGTACGTATGGAACACACGCTCCCATGTGGCCTCCAGAACTTCTCAGCAAGGGGGTGTTATTGGTCCGTTATACAGATGCAGTATCTGAGATTTAGATGACGCAGGTGGCTTGCTAAAACACGTGCTGCTGGTAAATGACAGAGCAGGGGTTTAAACCCAGGTCCTTCCAGCTTGAAAACCCACTGTACAGGGATTTAACCTCTAACAAGTAAGAAAATCTCATCTCTAGGGAATAAGTGTGAGGAGCCGAGGGCTCCTGCAGAGAGGACGGGAGGTTTAGCAGACCCTGAACAGGAGTGCAGGGCCCAGCCTGGGACACAAAGGGAGGCTGCTCGGTGGAACACGGAGTGGGCGGCACCTCTGCACCCCAATTCTGAATGGTTCCCCAAGGGTCTCCAGAGCACAAACTCAGCAACTGTGGCGACCGGCCCATTTCCTTAAATATAACCAGAGGCAAAGCACTTAAGAGGTAATCACACCACGGGAGACTTCAGCAAATTACCAGCCAGGCAGGGTAATGGGAAAATGTAAATTTCGACGAACAGCTTAAGAGCATAATGGGGTGTGCGGCGGGCCCCCCAATTATCGTTACACACCCTGTCAGGGTGAGCGATGCTGCAGAACATAGTTCCGCTGAAGCCCTATCCGTCTTGTCAAGAAGACAAGTTGGAGCTGCCACCAGGTAGCTTGGTGCTGCCCGGTACCCTAAAGGAAAATGCAGCGACACTAGCTCTCAGACAAAGGCTCCTGCTGAGCTTCCACCGGCCCTACATGAAAGGCTCACCCTAGAGCACTGCTCTGGGAAGCGGAGGTCTCCGTCCACAAGCAGGGAGCCTTAAGTCAGACGGCAGGAGGAGTGGCTGCTGTGCTACACACGCGCTGCCGTGTGGGGGCGGCAGAGGGGAGTGGGCCGTAAAGGGCCGGTGGAAACCCGACAGGAGCCCGGGGTTGGGAGGCCGACTTGCTTCTGTCCACAGGTGGGAACAGGACCCCCCACCTATCAGGCTTCACAGGATCAGGGAGGGAGGTTTACAAGGGGTGCAAAGGGAAGGGGCAGAAGTGGGCTACGTGGCTGTCTTTGGTTGGTTCTTATAATACGCACCCCAGTGACCAGCGCTTTATGTCAGTCAGAAGCAACTGGAACTACAGCAGAAACAGTTACTGGGTGCTGTGGCTTGGCATTTTGCAAGGGAACAATGTAATATGGGACATGTTTTATAGGATTATTTTATAATGAGTTACCCAAAGAATCATATACAAGGAATACAGGAAATCTGTGCACACATCATAGGCCAAAATATCCAGCTGGAGCCTGGTTCCTAATATCTTGCATGAGTCAGCAGAAAACCTAGAGTACACAACAAAATCTCGTGCAGGCCCGCTTCAAGGATTTGCACTGGCAAGGCCCAAAGGTCAGTGGTGGAAGCTAGGAAGCCCATGCCAGCAGGATGAGGATCTGTGCCAGCAGCTTAGCTGTCTGTACTGGAGCCAGCAAGTGATCCTCGGGGTAAGCACCAGAGCTCCCCTAAAGGTACCACAGCATCCTCAGCAACAGCGAGCTCCCAAGCTCCTGCAGCAATGTGGAAAGCTGAGTTCCCATCAGGAAAGTCAACATGACAGGCTTCTCCACGAGGCTGAGCAGGAAGCGACGCTCGAGGCGAGGACCAGAGCTCACCCAAGATGAAGCATAGCCATCCTCTGACAGAGAAGGGCCTGGTGCCTCCAGTGAGGAGAATAGCCAAGTGCGTCGGGAAGGCCAGCGTGACAAGATCCTGCAGCAGAACAGCCCGAGAGCAAGCCAGCAGCTGCCAGCAGCCCACGAGCTTCTCCAGACAGCAGCCCTCGCAGCCCCCCAGCAGCGTCTCCAGCTCTGCTTCCTACGCTGCTGGCAACAGCCCTGGGGGGGGCGCTCTTGCACCCAGCAGCACACTGGTTCAGTTCAGTCGGGTACAATAAGTTGACTACCAGCCAGCCATCCACCACAATGCACGTCTAAGAAACTGAGGGATTCTGGCTGGTGAGGGCAGGGACATTTTCTAGGTCTCAGCTCAGCTCTCCTGCCAGTCAGTGGTGCAATCTTGGGCCATGTCTGCCTTCTCTCAGGACCTGATGCTCCACGAATGTCATCCAGTCCCAGAACATGACCTCTAACATTCCTCCTATACCTTGCAAGCTTTTCACTAGGTCCAGCCCAGGGTTAGAAGGGGCACTTGCCTAAGCTGGAGAGCACTAGCCAGGGCCTGTTCAAGTTCTCATCACCCTTCAGACAGTACTTATTAACCAGAGAAGTGGCTTCCCGCCCTTTCTCCACCAATCGGAAAAGACTTAGCAAGGCAAAGACGCCACCCCCTCTGGATTTTTCTAAAGCCCTATTCTGCCACACTGAGAGACATTGTGTAAGTGACACGCACCACACACCCGAGTCTTCAGTGGCCGTCCTACCGATACCATTTGTGCCACTCCCCTCGAGTGCTGGTGTCTACCATTAGATTGCTACGCCATTTTTAAACACCAGTCCTCCAGATCTTGTGATAATGGGAAAGACACGGACATTGCTCTTGACCAGAGCTTTCCCCTCAGCTAGAGAGACTGATCTTGTCGATGACTCTTGCAAGCTCCCTACCCTTGGTCTCTTACAAGGGTCCCCCAAATAGCACTCACATTCCTTCCTGGATTCCAAGAATCGGGAAAAGAAAAACCCAGAAGGCTTCCTAGGCATCCTGATAGTTCTGATGCAGTCAGAGGACATAGCCTGTGGCCACCTTGCCGGGCAAGCCCTGTCCCCGCTGAAGGGTGTGGCCACCGAGGTCAGGCCAGCGTCACGTAGAAGAATGAACATTGCAGTGATTTTCTCCATGGCCTCAGAGAATACAGGGGGAAAAAGGGACAGACAGATTTCTTCCAAGCTTACAGTTATTTCAAATGATCCGTCATCCCAAAGGCCCAGCAGTGACGTCTTTTAAGGACTAAGATTATACTTACAGAAAATGCTAGCTTTTGCAACAGCTAATCTCCATTGGCAGCTTGATTAGATGAATAGGCGCCTTGGAGATTAGTAACACTTGCTTTGTGTGGGCAATGCAGCTGTTTCTACAAGTGATTGACGTGTAGCGGGAGAGAAGTCCCGCCTGCTCGTGGGCGGCACCATCCGGCAGGTGTGGAACTCCAAGCGGAAGCAGGAGAGAGTTAGTCAGCGCTGGTGCTGCAACTGTTGCTGTTGCCCTCGCCCCCCAAGGCCCCCTCCCAGTGAGGCAGGCTTTGCATGCTGAGCTCACCAGCCCCCTCCAGGGAGCCTCCAGGTCCCTGCCTCAGACTGCATCCTTGGCTCCCCTTGTGCTGCGGCGCCCGCTTCCTCCGCCAGCTGTCCGGGGTGAAGATGGCCCCTGTAGGCTATCCACCTGCAAGCCTCCTCCGAAGTGTGCTGTGGAGAGTCAGGAAAGATGTTTCTCTCCCTTCAAGGACAGATGGAAAATCATAGAAGAAATACATGAACAGACAAACTTAAAACCACTTTCTGTTACAACAGAAAAAATCAGTCCAAGCTCTGGAATCCTGCCAGGGCTCCACAAAGCAGCCAGGATGGTCACGTCGCCCTGCCCAATGCCCAGATGCATGTTCTTCACTCCAGGGAGATGCAAGCTTTGGGTTCCAGCCCTGACCACTTGGAGGAGCGTGGCTGGGTGAATTTGCTGTGGCCAGCAAAATGGAGCCATGGAAAGGAGCACTGTCCTCCGGGGTGGCCACTAGGCCAAGAAATCCCTTGGGCAAATGGAAGAAGAGCGGCAGCTAGAGCCCAGAAGGGGGCCAGCCCCTCCTTACAGCCGCTGTCTGGAGAAGGGCTTCCAAGGTATTTCTACAGTGCTAGCTGGTTGGGATTCAGGTGCTGTGGTGAAACCCCCAGGGTTAGCTGTCCAGGAGATATTGCTCTGCGCTTAAGATGCGCGGAAACGCGATTGTTATCAGCTTTCGCTTGTTTTGGCTTAATTATTTAAACACTTGTGATTCAGTCGTCATCTGCCTGCCTCCCCGGAAAGCCACCAAAGAAAGAAACTGGCAAACATTTCACAGAACAGATTGATTTCCAATGGGAAAGTAAATCGAGTGAGAAACTGATTTATTTCTCAGTTATATGCATTCTGCTCAGGACTTGCAGCCAGCTATGGAGCAGTGACCTCAGAGTTGCAAGAGCCCCGTTTTGCCGGTGTGAGGAGGGGAGGGCGTAGCGGAGGGCCTGGTGGACACTGCCTCACTCACCCCTCACACATGGCTTGTGGGAGAAACGTCGGGATCCCCATTTTCAAATGCCAAAGCATGCCAGGTCACTACATAAGCGTTCACTTCAGGCTTCATAGTGCTATGAGAGGAACCGGGTCACTCAAAACTCCAGGGCCGAAGTCCAAGACACAGGTATGTCACAACGTGGCCGTATTTAACAATGGCGTGGCTAGGCATAGTTGCTTAGGGTAAGGTGAGAACGTAGTGGGATAGGCTAGGCATCTCATCCACTAGGACTGAACCTTCATAAAAGATTTGAGGACCAGCCAGAGAGCTCAGCGGACTAAAGCGCCTGCTTAGGCAGATTCAGGGACCAGGATCTGATCTCCAGTATGAGGCACACAGAGACACGAAATGAGACTGGGCCAGGTGGTGGGTGCCTGTAATGTCAGCTCTCGGGAGGCCACAAACAGAAGTGTCACTATGAGTCTGATCTGTTCAGTGAGACCCTGTGGACCCTGTACTAAATATATTTTTAAAAAGAAGGAGGGGAAGGAGGAGGAACAGGTTTGGATCCAAGTGATCACACAGGGAGAATTTCATGAGCGGAAGACAGGGACCCAGGTAACATTCCCACAAAAAGGGAATGAGAAAGACAAAGGCGTCCAGCTAGGAGTGTCCTCTTGACAGCGCCCAGAAACCATCTCCGCTGCTACCTTGCTGTTTTGCTTCCAGCCCTCAGGATTCAGGGACAATAGGTCTGTTTGCTTATGTTAAAGAGAGGACAATACTCACTGATAAGACATTAGAAATGGTGCACATTTGAAAAAATAAGAGGGCCAGCAAGATGGCTCAGCAGTCTAAGGCACCTGCTCAGGAAAGCTCAGGCAGACGCAAGGGCTGCGGTTTGATCCCCAGCACCACATGTGACATGATAGAGAGATAGATAGATAGATAGATAGATAGATAGATAGATAGATAGATAGATATTTTTTAAAAGAGAGGTGCTGAGCTGTGTTTTTTGCCCTCCCCATTGCTGTCTTTAATGTAGTTGCTCAGATTGCAGCTAACAGCCTATAGAGTTAGTCAAAGTGGACAATGGTAAACATTAACTACTAATTTGAAAATGCCTATGGAGATTAGTAATGGAACCATCTCAGCTATCCTGTACGTCATTGAACAATCACTGTAAATTTGCTATTTTTCTTCTGAAAATCTGTATTCTATGTATCGTTTTAGACTGTTTCTGTCTTTGCTTTCGCTATTTCTTTTTGGTTCTTATTCTCTAAAATAAAATTTAAAAAGAAAAATGTCTGTCAAATGGCTGTCTGTCTGTCCATGCACCTATACACCCGCCCGTTCGTCCACCTGTCTGTTCAAGTCACTTGGGCTGTGGCCCCGTGCTGCAGCAGGCTGAGCAGGCTGAGTTTCCAAAACTCTATCTCTGCAGCTAGTCCCTGGGTGCAGGTGGGCACAACCCCGTGCTGCTGGCGAGTGTAAGCTGGCCGAGCTCCCTCAGTAGTAATGGCAGTGTGCGCAAGGTCTGGAGCTGCGCCTCCACCCACACTCCTGGGGCCTGGGCCCGACCCTCAGGTTTCAGCTCTCCTCGCCTCTGGCTCCACCACTTACCTAGTGTTCTCAAAACATCCAAGTTGCCCCCTGTCCAGGTTCGGGGGTCAGTGCTGTTCACTCATTCGCTCCACAGAAGCACCTGCCAGTTGTATGTACTTCGGCCCTACCGTCTGCCCTGGAGCCCGCAGGCTGAGAGCGGAGCAAGGCGTCCAGATCATTATGCAGATCTAAGATGCACGTGTAAACATAACAATATAAAAATTATTGAGTGGACTTACATCTAGTACCTTACAGAGAGCCCTGTAGGACCCTGCCAAAACTACGACTGACCTACCTTGTTCTAGGCAATATTGTAATTCTTTTAAAACAATAGTAGAATAAATATTTCAAAGCCACAGGAGACAGCAGCTGAAGGATCATTTTACTTACTGAGTTCTCAAGGCAATGATAAGTAATATTGAGCAGTCATCCATACTGCTTTAGAGAACGCTGCCAGTGAGACTGAGTCTCCTCCAGTGTTCAAGCAGCTCTGGATTTAATTTCTACGAGTCCGAATTCCCCAGTGAAGTAGCACAAACCGATCCTTTTCTCTCACTGTAAACAGCTAAAATCAGGGCAAATCAGGGAAAGACCTATTTTTAGATATTGATGGGTATACAGCGCAAAGTGCAGTCTAAGGGAAGCGAAAGAGTCGAGGCGAGACTTCTTCGTCAGCCCTGCTTCCTGGTGGAAAACGTTTCCCTGACTCTTAAGGGAGGAGCACAGGAAGTGCTACCACAGCAGCAGCCTTCCCAAATAAAGGAGACAAAAGAAGGTGGAGCCCTGGAACCCTGAGGTGCCTGGACTTGGTACTCGGTGTGGGAGACAGCAGAGCTGCACTGAGGAGAAGCTCAAAAAGCTGTAGTGCTTCCCCTCACACTTTGGCTTCACGAGAAACGCACAAGCTATTGGGTAAGGTCATACAAAGCCAAACAAAAAATAATTATGAGCTATAGACAGCAAAGTCTCACTGGCTGCCACCGGGTCACCCAGACTGGAAGGAGACATGTGGATTGGAGCATTCAGAAGACACATGGGGAAGGGGTCTCCCTGGCAGGGACAGACTGCTCCACAGCTTCAATGCTAACCCAAACTCTGAAATGACGACGCTCACCACAGTTAGCAAGGATCCAAAGGAGGCCGACATACTTCAGAGGAAGATAATAGCACACATACGCCCAACGTCGTGAGATTTACAATGCGTATGGCCCACACAAAACGTATTAAGTGTACCAAGATGCTGAAAATACGATCCGTAAGTACAAGGAATGGGCAGAATGAAGATGTCATAAAAGTAGCAGGTGAAGGCTTCAGCACAATTGTGACAGATATAATCAAGAGATTAAAAGAAAAGCAAAAGAAACAGACCATGTAGAAAAGAAATTCATGGAACATTTAGAATCACCAAGTACATTATGTGAAATGAGAACTTCGTTTAGTGGATTTATAAGCAAGTTGCATGCTGAAGAAATAAAGGCTCATTAATTTTGAAGGTACAGCAACACAATAGAAGCCAAAGTGTAAGAAGACAAAGGGGATAGACAACGTGAACATGACAACAGCAGGCCCAGTGACTTGTAAGCCAATCGAGAGCTTCCCAAAGCACTGCAGCGAAGTCTGCAAGAAGAGGAAGGAAGAAAGAGGGGAATGTAGGAGAAAAAGAAGTAACAAAGACGGCATCAGCCAGGGGCAGAGGAGAATGCGCCGTACCATTGTGGGCGCTTTCATGATGGGTGACTGTGGCGACGTTATTAGAAGGCAAATATCTGATTTACACCAGGATAGGGGAGCCAGGAGATGGCTCAGTAGAATAAGCGCTGGTCTGGTAAGTGCAAGGTCCCGAGTTCAATGGTACCACACACACACACACACACACATCAGAATACATAGATGATAGGTGAATAGGTGAGCAGATGGATCGACTGTGCATGAAACAAAAACCACTTCAGCGAAATAAATTCACAACTGTTACTGAAATTTTCTGAATTTCTTTCTCAGCAATCAATAGAACTAGGAGACATAAATGAGAAAAGACATAGACCAGTCATGATGATGGCGCTGAATATTCCATCCCAAAACAGTGGCATCGCCTTTCATCACAAGCACACACAAATCTTAATAAGATCATGAAAAATGATAAATGATAGAAATTGTACAAAGCGTGTTTTTCTTTAAACACAATGGAATTAATTATAATAATAACAAAAAATCTTCGGCAACCATAGGGACGGCAGTTCAATCCCCGGCACTGCATGCTGCCCTGGCCCCATCCCCGGGGCAGGCTGAACCAGCCAAGACATACATACATACATACATACATACATATATACATACATACATACAGTATTTTAAAAAAGAAATATGTCCAAGTGACCCATGAATCAAAGAAGAAAACCAGATGACAATTAGAAATTATTTTTCACTGAGTAGCGATGATGACTCGGCATGAATTAAGATTCAGCAATGCATCCTAATGCCATGCTTGGAGGGAAATGTGTACCTTTAGGCGCTTATAGCATAAAATACGTAAGTGTAAATTAAATTAAATGAGGCTTCACCTTAAAAGGTTGGAGAAGGAAGAATAAATTAAAGCTCTTATCGTTGAATGACATGTACAAAATTAGAAAAGTGAACTTAGCAATAAAAGTAGCAATAATTACATATGATGGTCGATACTACTTAGAAAAACCAGAAGGAGCTATCTGCATTCTTCGGAAATTGTTGATATTGCCTAATAAAGGCTAGACGAAATGTAGCTAGATGCTCATTAGCAAGCTCTGAGCCTTTGTCCATATATCTCTGGTTCTCATGGCTTAGAAGTTTTATAGTTTCATTTTGACTTGTTAGTGAGCATTTGTGATATTTTGTTTCCAATGTGAGGAACAGGTCTACAACCCAGTACCAGCCCTGCCCTTTCCTGCTAGCGTCCACTGCACAGACAGACAAGGGTTATAAGTACACTCACGTCGGGTAGAAATGTGTAAAGGACAGAGTCTGAGGAGCTGCTTTAGGTCCATGAGAAACAAGAGGAGGAACAGATCAATAGCATGTTGAAGAGGGCAAAGGAGCATGGTGACATGTCCTTGTCCTGTCTCTGGATTGGAAAGTGGCTTTAGCACTCAACAGGGCGTGAGCCTAAGGCCAGAGCATGGAAGACCAGGTCAGAGGCTGGCCAAGAAATTTCAGTCCACTCTTTGAGGAATCTATTAGCCACCTCTTTGAACTAGACTCCTCATCAGGGCCAAAAGCAAAGGCAATACTTAGGAGGTATTCTGAAATCATCAACCTAAAGATATCAAAGAAAGAGCTAGACCTGCATTGAAACTGACACGGCATAGCAGAGGATTTACCATTCATATACTGCGTGGAAGTTGGAAGGATTTTGGCATTCTTTCCCCCAGTATATGAGGTTTCAAAGGTTCTTGCCAGATTCCCCAACTATGCGATCACTGTCTGCATGACTTAAGCTCTAGCACTGTTTAATACCCAGCAAACCCACTGTAAACTGAGCATGGTGGTGCACACCTGTACATGTACACCTGTATGTGTACACCTGTAATTCCAGCGCTCAGGCAGCTGAGGCAGAAGAATCATTGTGAGTTTGTTGGAAAAGAAAAAAAGGCAGACACACTGGTTCCATATACATGTAATTTTACATCACTGGTGAGCTTGCCACAGGTCCCCAGCTGTGTGGTTCCTAGCCAAGCCCACAAAGCACAGGGATTGTTTGGGCACTCCCTAAAGAGTTTCCTACCATTGTTCTTTGGGAATCTCATATAAAGGTGGCTTCTGAAATAAAGTTCAGGTACAACAAGGAACAGCAAGTAGCTGAGCTTTAGAACAATCATCTTGAGGTTTGATAATATTCTAGCAATCAGATGTGAACAAAATCATATGCCCATGTTTAAACTAACTTGAAATACCAAACAAAAATGGATACATTCACAAAACCACATTTGCCACAAGCCAAATGACCACTGAAGCTGTGAGTGGGGCACCAGGATGGCATTTGCTGTACTCTGGACCAATCACTTGTATTCCTGGAGCCTCAGGAGCAGGGCTCCTCCCTGAGAATCGCATGGAAAGTTCTGGCCGTCATGTTTATGCTTCTCCTTTACGAAAAAACACTTGCTCACGCCAAGGGTGATCGCGTGCTCTGGAGAAGAGCTGTGCGTCACCACACTGGAGCGCCTTTGGTGTCTGCCCGGCTGCTTGCTCCCAGCCTAGGTGTGCACGTGCACTTCCTTTCCTGTCTCTGAAAAGCAGTCGTCAGCCACCCCGGTGACGTGGCCAGCCCACTTGCCGTGAAATTGAGGCTAATCACTATGATACCACTGACGTTTGGATTTGGATTTGATTGAGGTAAAACAAACTTTATGACCTAAAGGAAGGATTCTGTAATGCGACTTTGCACTGCAGCAGGGAGCTTGAGGCGAGCTTTCCCTGCTGAAGGAGAAGGAAGCTCAGGCATTTGGAACAGATCTGTGGTCTATTTAATCGCACAGCGCTGTCCATGGTGCCACAATGCATTTCAGAAACAATAGAAATGGAAGCAGCCAATGGCTCTCTTGACCCATATGAAAGGAAACGTCAACAAACAGCTTGAGATTGGTGGAGCCAAAAGCAAATTCACAAGCCCCCCTCCCTGTTGAGGCTGCGGAGGACATGGAGCCTGGGGACCTACCCCTCTTGCCTACATCCTCACAGGCCCTTCCCAAGAGCCCAACTAAAGAGCAGTGCATTCCTCTTTGCTGTTTTCTGTAGCATCTGACTGGCTGGGCGAAAGCTGGTAAACAGAGATGGAAAGTGTTTGCACTTTAACACACATATGTAAGTGGTATTAAATGAATTCGCGCCATAAGCCTCAGCACGCTGCATTGCTCGCTGCCGTTTCCACGGGCACTGGAGCCGGCAGAGCTTCTCAGCAATGAGTGTTCTCTCAGACAGTGGTCTTTCTCCCTGGTAGCTAGTGTGCTCATTGGACAACAAAAAAGACTGTAAAAACTGTCCCCATTTGCAGGATCTGGTGCTGAGCTGCTGCCTACTAGGACACAGAGTCCTGCATGGCATTGCTGGAGGTGTCCTTGCTCTGCCCTCGCTCTGTCCTCGCTGCCTGGAGATCCTGAGTCCATTCAGAACGTTTACCTTTCGGCTTATTCATAAGGTCACGCAGGGCCTGACCTGGTGGACCAACTGGATGCTGACACAGCGTGATGGCTCCAGAAGTCCGATTTTCCGTCGGGCGGTGCATTCCAGGGTCCAGTGAAGACCCTCAAGAAAGAGGACTTTGGGAACTGCCTCCGAATGTGGCGAAGGTGATAGGCGCAGGGTACCCGAGCAAGGTGGAGGGTGGGCGGGGCGAGTGGCGATGTGTCCTTCCCTACAGGAAATGTTTAAAGCGCTAATGCTCGCTCATCGTACATTTTGATCATCTGCAAATGTCCTGGAAGAGGAGGGCCACCACTCCTGTGGGGCTTTCGACCTCCAGGTCTCGTTGGTCTATTACAGGGGACAGTCAGGGAGGGAGCGTGCCTGACCCAGGCCTTCTGGTGGCACCAGTTCCGTTCTGCTGGGCCTTTTCTGGTGGAGAGACCGCTATTCACCTGTGAGTGCAGTGGGCCTGGTAAGCCAGAGGTCCTGCAAGCATTCAGGGTCACAGCAGAAAGGACCACACCTTAACGGCTTCCTTTCCACTGGAACTGAAAGCCTAAGGAAGAAGGGTTACTTTGGGCCTGTAGTTATTCAGTAAAACGACCAGTGAGTCTCTTTCCCTATCAGGTTACCCCCGTGCATTCTGCTACTTAAAATAAATCTGAGGAAGAAGCTGCAGCCTCCTGCACACTCCCTCTCTGGCAGTAAGAGGCACCGCCTGCTGCCCGCCATCTGGACCAGCACCTCTCTGCTCTGCAGGAAGGGCCTTTACATCCCCAGATGCCATACCATAGTTCTGGGAAATGGATAGAGACCTTCTGCAGATGTGAGAACAGAAAGACAACTCAGGGGGTAGGGGAGGTGAGGAGGGGACCGGCTGACAGAAGAGGTGCGGGGAGCAGGGGGCGGGACCAGGCTCCAACTCCCGCTCTATGGGCGCTGTGAGCATGGGATGGGGTGGGCGCCGCAGGAGGAGCTGAAGGCCGGGCGGGCTCCGCGTCCCGGCCTCTTTCTGCCTCTTGCTCTATTACTTGCCTGAGCATTCTCTCCAATCTGATTCCAGCAGCTAAAGCTGAAACTCTGCCGTGCCTCACACTGCTTTCGAAGATGGTGGCCCCTCTTCACCTTCACTTTGAAATGTTCTTAAAATGCTGTGTGACCTCAGCAGGACTTCAGAGTCTCCTTCCATGGGAGCCGCTTGCGGGGACACGGACAGGTGTGTGTTCCCATCGCTAGCTGGAATGTTAGTAGAGATGTATTTTTAAATCCTTCTGTAAAGAGTTCCCAGCCAAGGCCCATTTCTATTTGGAAATTTCAAAGACTCTTGCTGCATTTTACCATTTCTTCACCGCTCCAGCGAGACCCTCGGGCACTTCGTTAAGTCAATACTTCCACAGTCCGCGCCTCTCACTCCTCACCACCAGTCTAGATTAAAAATGAGTCGTGCCTGCAGGCTCTGAGCGTGTCTCTTTTGCCTGCAGTGCAGGCCCGACCAGAATTCTTCCTCGCAGCCTTTGACATCTACTCAAGCTCTAGAGCTGATGCATTTTCCAGAGCATGGTTGTCACGGATGGTTCTTTCCCCACAACTTTTCTTGGGTGCATACTAAGTCCGTGTTCCACTCGTAGGGGTCATCTGACCTGTCCTTCAAGAATAGAATAATTATTTTTTGACTGCTCAAAGATATAAGGACAGCATAGAGGTGAGCAAAATCACAGGGCACAGAGGGAGGGTGGTCAGGTGAATGCTGCCATGATAACCCTAAGCACCGAGGTTGCACAGAGTACTTGTCACAGGGACAGAATCGGGACCCTGCTCAGCTCGTTGTTAGCGTCCTCCTGGAGTCTTTGCTACCGTGGCACGGGAACAGGCTGCTAATAAAATTGGCTTATTTGTCTTCGGCCACCTGCAAAATGCAAACCATTGGCACGTGCCTGTGTTTTCTGCCATATCTTTGTGTCAAAACCAGACGGCAGCTCTGGAGATAAAGCTAACAAGGGGGCAGCTCTGTGGGAACAGGCTTGCGCTTCCTGGCTGACGCCACCGTGACCCTCGGGAGGTGTCACCGGGGCTCAAATGCTCTGTCTCTATGGCTTGAATGACATGACACTAAAGACGGCAACTGCATTCTCCTTTGCAGTGTGCAGCTGTCCTTTGGCTCCTCTAGTTCCAGGACAAGCTCTTTCACCTTCTGGCCAATGTTTCCTCCTGTGCAGGGCGTATGCAAACTACACAGTTTCCTTGAGGGGAGTGTGGTCCCTGGATAACCGCAGACCACAGAGTTGCTGAGGAGTCTTTGGAAGCAGAGCATGCCTAGGACTGGTCCTGAGCACCAGGTCAAGTCTTGTCCTGCTGGGGCTCTGGTGACAGTGTGTCAGTGACTAGTTTTGAGTAAGTTTGCTCTGCACTTTAAGCCTGGCTCTACAGCCAGACCTCTCATGGACTTCAGGGGTCTTTGTACAGCGAAGTCTGAAACCACTAAAGCAAAGCGTCTTGCCCATGTCAACCAAAACGTCCTGCCTGCCCCTCTCTCTCTCTCTCTCTCTCTCTCTCTCTCATATCCACTGCTATTTCCTGCCCATTTAACTCAGTAGCCTCTTGAGTACAGACGCTGTTACTGATTCTGTCAAATTCTTTCCACCTACAAATCCAGGGTTTTCCCTGTCTTGAAAAAGGATCTTTGAAGGAAGAGATGAAGAGTCAAATCTCCATGGCAGGGTCTGCATTTTACTAACATGAACACAAAAATTTTATTTACATACTGGGGTTAGGTACAAAGCTAAGGAATTCTGGTCTGAGAAAAGCCAAACTGTTACCAGAAAATATAGGGGAGGTTTTAGAACTGAGACGTGAAGTTCAATCTTAGCTTGACCCCTCTGCGTTCTGTGGGCATGCTATGTTGCTAATCAGGGCTCATGTCCCAATTTCCAAAATAAGTACACCATTTATAACCATCTTTCAATAAGAAGTAACATTTACTTTGCAGCTACAATCACCCAAACAAATGGCATTTATTCATTCAGTTGTTTAATCCCAAGTCTCCCCTTCAAGTGAACATTATTCCTACCTTTACATTCTGGAAGAAACAGAAGCTCAGTGAGATTACAAGCTGCACACAGAACAGCTGCCCCTTGGTGGGTGGGGATTTACACTCGGACCTCATTCCAGGGCCTCACGTGTTCTACACTAGCCCATGAATGTGCTCCAGAATATCAGTTATTATTCCTTCCCTATGGGGCTCCTGGACCCCGACAGCTGGAAGAAGACAGCAGCACCCAGAGTGGGAAGCCTAGCTCCAGGACAGCTCCTTACACCACTCTGTGACACTCTACAGTTGTGTTGCTGGCTCATCTGTCCAGAGGCCATGTCCACGAATCCTGTATCTGTGCTTAGAGAGACCTACAAGCCGGCACAGCAAACAGGACAGCTAGCACAGGCTCGATCGATGGAGAGGCGCCTCGGTCCGTGCCTAGTGCATGACCTGTGCCCACGTGCAGGCCTGATTCAGCAGCACAGCCGCCCTCTCCCCACCATTCCCTCTGTCCTTCAGCCCTCAGGTATCTAGGGTTTGTAACTGCTGGAAAAGTGAGAAGAGCCAAGCCTCTAATCATCCTCTCCGCTGAGCAGGACCTTGACAGAGAAAGCTGTTGAGTCTGGAGAAGACCTTGTAGAGGCCACAGGGAGGAACGCAGTGCCAGCTTCTCTGGGCCTGTTTAGTCTCCCAGCAGCCTGACCTTGGCCTTCTGGCCAATGCACTTTAGACCTGGGAACGCGTGGTACTTGCAAGGCAGTCACAGCCTCTCGGTCCCTTTGGTCCCTTAATCCCCATCTCCGTGCAGAGTGTGCCTTCGCAGATGGCCTGCCTGGGGTCTCCCAACAGGGGTCGTGGGTATTTTTCATCAATTGTCAATATTCTAATAAATCCCTATAGAATATATCAAATATAAAACAAAACAAAACAGTTACACATTTTTACATGGACATTTAGAAATCTAACCATATACAAAATTATAGCAGGTCAATCATATGGCATTTTTCCTTATCTCTTATTCTCTTTTACCCCCCCCCCTTTTTTTAAACAAACATTTAATTGAGGAAGAGTATAGCAATAATTGACATGACATTAAAAGTCACACACATCTAAAATTGATGGAAAATAACGGTTCCATGTTAAATCTAAGGCATTTGATATTCCGAAAGACAGTGGTGCTAAGCTCAAGTGCCTATGTTATAGGGTAACAGTATCACTAAGCTTCTCTTCAAGACGGTTAACAACTTAAGCAGGCAGTGCAAACAATTAGAGGAAAAAGAAGGGCTACAAAGACAGGCCAATATTTTGTCCCTAGCCCTTCAAGGTCAGTGAGGACTGTGAACATATGAGAACCTGTGCTGTAACATCCTATAACTCAGTGGTGTCCCAAATTTTCGGTTCAAGATTATAGGGCCATGGAGGAAAGGGATTGTGGATGTGTAGTGGGCCTAAGGAGAGTCACCTAGAGAGAAAACATTCTCTCAGGCTTTCACAGGGAGCAAACTGGTCAAGCAATGGCTGTGACTCATCCAGACGGCTGACACTGACAAAAGTTGTACAAAATGCTGTCCATGGCTTCAAGGAAACTTCTGAGGGGATCTGACTGACCTTGTCAGTTACAAAAGTTACAAATTTTGTTGTATAGGTCTTGCTTTATCTTGGCCTTTACCACCCTGCAGAAATGTTTTACCAGGAGGCATAAAAAGTAAAGCCAGATTACTGTGTTGAGTTGTAAAAGGCTCAAGTCAACAGCTTCAAACAATGCCAGTTGTGCCAATTACCCACTACTACTATGGGTATTATTGGACTATACATACAACTACTTTCTATTACTTCAGTTAGAAGAAATATTTGTACCAATAGTCTTTAGAAAACTTATATCTGCATCTTATACTCTGAACAACTACTATGAAGACAACAGTACGAATTGTACTGATTATTGTGGCTGTCCTACTGATAGGTTCTGAAACTGTCTCATTGCTATTTCTTTCTTGTTGAAATTTTAAATAATTAAAATAATAAATAAATAAATAAATAAATAAAGAGGGGTCAGAGCCCAGGCCCATCCTGAAGGCGGAGCTCCAACTGCCCCACCCCTGCTTTCTCCCTTCCCAGGAGATCTGGCTGTGGGGCTGGAGTCTGCTAATATGCAATGGATGAAATCCAAAGTGCTTTTGGTATTTGGAAAAATGTCAAATTTTCTTCCCTGAGCACCATATATAAAATATAAATGAGGTAAATAAAGAACGAAAAGCAGAAAGCAAGTGGACAGGCAGCTCTGCACAGATGCTGCTCCTCCATGCTCAGACAGAAAGCTCCAGAAGGCAAGGAGGGCCCCACTGTGCTGCAGACATGGAGGCCTCTGCGCAGGACATCAGGAGGCCTGGCTTCCAGTGCCCGCTGCTTGCTGAACCAGCCCTGACCCCCAGGCAAATGACTTTTCCTTCGGCACCTCAGAGCTCGCACCTCAAAGCTGTTCTGTAAAACGAGAACGTCTGGAGGTCACAGACTCAGACAAACAGCCCGGAGAGTAATCCTGTGCGTAGGCCAGAGCCTCTCCACCAAAACACTGCACCTGCCCATGGACAGCTCGTACTGATCTCCTTTTTCAGAAAGGAATAACTCCCTACTTTCCATGTCAAAAAATCATTTTAGAAGAGTTTAAGATTTATAGAATGTTATATAACTAGCAGAGTCCCTAATGTTTGCACCCACATGGAGGTCCCTGTGTCAACATCCTGCATCAGGGTCCTTTCACCACTCTTTTCTTTCCCCTAAAAGGTGCTGTCTGGGTCCACCTAGCTGCAGACCTGAGCATGGTGGAACCCCGCGAGTGCAGGAGGAGAGCGAAGGTTGGGGATCACCCCAGGATGATGATGATGATGATGATGGTGGTGGTGATGGCATCGTTCATTTCATTAATTGACTTGTTCATTTTCAGCATTAAGTAAAATAGACTTTCTTAAATAAAACCAGCTTCCAGCATGTGTTCTGGAAGTTTCTAGGGAAAGCTTTGCAAGTTTCTTCATAGGTTCTTTAGCTTTGATATCAATCAGCATCCCTCTTCGAAGTTGGCTCAATTGAAATAGTCATAAAATTTTTTTTTTCATTCCTTCTTTCAGGAAATATTCCCTGATTCCTCACCTATGCTAAGCCCAGGGATAGTTACTGTTATATGATGGTAAACAAAAATAGATAAGATTCATATCCAAAAGCATGTAATTTCCAAAGATTCCCTGCTGGCTAATGCATGAACTCCCAGAAGAGAGCTGGGACCTGGGCCTATCCCTGGGGGACCATAACTGGCCATCATGTTTTCCCTTTACTGGCATTGGACAGAGCATTCCCCCAACACAGTCTCCACATAGGAACCTCCTTGGGGGTCCACACACAAGAGATGAGACAGACTGAAAACACAGGTCTGGAGTGAGGATTATCAGAAAGATCAACATATCTGAGAAGAAACATGGGGAACCCACAGGGCCACTACCATCTCCTCCTTGCACACAAAGCTTTTGTATTCAATATGACAGTCATTGGCTGGTAAGTAGGAAAGACCTCTTCTCCTTGGAACCAGAAAGCAAGTGTCCTTCACAGTGTGTGTTCACAACTAAGCCCATTCGCCTTTTCCAGAGACCTCAGTTTCTTTTTTTTAACTCAATGAAATGTGTTCATGTCACGGCTGCAGTCCTGACTGCATTTGATTGCAGCAAGAAACACCTCTGGTTCACACAGTTGCATCTCTAGGCATCTGGAGCTGGCACCACCACTGGTCAAGTAAGCTGAGACCCCACTGCACATAAGTGGGAGGGTGAAGCCATTTTTAAATATTTTTATTACTTTTAATAAGTAACAATGAGAAATTTTCAAAACATCTTAGTAGTACATTCCAATAAATGATACAATGCATATTGTTGTCCTCATAGTAGTTATTTAGAGCACAGGATGCAGACATGATAACTTTTCTAATCACTTTTGGTACAAAAATTTCTTTACATCGAACTAAAAGAAAGTAGTTGCATACATAGTCCAATATTCCATGATCACAGTGGGTTATCGGCAGAACTGACTACGTCGCAAGCTGTTGAGCCTTTTGAGCTCAGCATACTAATCTAGCTTTACTTTTTAATGCCTCATGGTTAAACTTCTCTCCTGGGTGGTTAAGGGCAAGTTAAAGCAAGACCTATATAGCAAAACACATAACTTTTGTATTTCCCAAGATCAGTCAAATCCCCTCAGAATTTACCTCAAACCCATGTACAGTGCTTTGTAGAACAGTTATCAGTGTCAGCTGTCGGGATGGGTCACGGCCATCACTTGACCAGGTAGCCATTTTTACACATAAGGTTTTGTCAATAATCCCATTGTATTAGCGATACAGAGAAAGCCTTGCTAGTAGAGAGATAGCAACCAGGACACAAACTAGTCGTTCTCATGGAGGATAAGAGACTTCCAGAGAAGTCGCATGATTTTGCTCCTGAAGTTCAGCTGCCTATTGCCTTGAGGTTTCAGGAAACCTCACTCCTTCAACACATAGGCTCTCCTTAGCTGAGGCAAAGTTGGTTCCTGCTACTTGAAGCCAAAAAGCATCCGGGTCCCTGGAGATATCTCAGAGAGCTTCTCCAAAAGGTTGCGCCTCTGCTGCCGCCACTCACAATGTTTTCTACTGTTAATTGCACTTGGGTCCCTGTCCTTTAGGAACTATTTCAGAAAGATATGACACCTGGTGTCCATAAGAAGTGAGAACAGAGAACACCTTAGGCAACACAATTCACACATCAGCTTTGCAGAAGTGAAATGTTTGGCCTCATTTCTCAAAATAAAGTCATTTTTATGGGTGGATAAATTCTCATGTCCCAGTTGTTGAATGGTTTCATGTAAACTTTCATAGTTTTCAGGGAGCTCAACCACATCCTAGATGCCCACATTTTAAGGGACCAAATGCAACTTCACATCTACCTCTTTGGTGCTTTTCTTATTAAAGAAGCACTGAAAGCGTGCGAGGACGGATTGGGGCCTGAGCCACACTTGCACCTCAGGTTTTCCTGCTTTGCTCATCGTGTACTGACAGATATTTCCAGGCCCAAAGCCTCACTGGAACCTCACTATCCTCCACTGGCCAAGGCTGAGATCCCGGATTCCCACTGCAGGGTGTCAGGTGAGTTACATGCTTTGACCTAGAAAAGTGGTCCTGGGATCTAAGTCCCAATCTGTCAACTCTTAGTATACCGCTCACCTGACATTGTCACCGTAAAGAGTGATGCATGGTTCCCACTTACTGTAGCCACTCCAGCCACTGGTAGCAGTGGCCTGTGAAATGGTTCCGAGGATTCCAAGACTAGCTTTGGATTCTGCAGGAAGAGCTGCTGAAGAGAGGCAAGGAAGGAGATACTGGCATCTCAGGGTACAGCACTGCCACCCCAGCGTGCCCAGCGAACCTTCACAGAGGCAGGCCCAAAGTGCAGACTCAAGACAGAATTCCACGTTGCCTGACAGCTTTCACTCCATTCCACTTGGAAAACTCTCTCTCTGCCCCTAGTATCTAAACCAGAGGCCACTGGGTCAGAGCCCTACAACTCAGCGACCCACTGCCTGTTTCTGCAGCTAAGTTGTCCTTAGTACATTTGGTTATACACTGTTCAGAAATGTCTTCATCAACACTGACTCATCCAAGCATCCCAGGAGAGACAGAGTTACCCACATGGACTACAATATTCACTACCCAGCCCTTTACGGAAAAGCCTTCACAAGTCCTACTCCAAAACTAAATCAAAGACCCTCCCAGGAGTGGAAAGGAGACCATTCTTACTTTTTCCTTCCTTGTGCATAGAAGAAAGTTACCCAGTCTTGTACGTCAGTGAGCAGATTGGAGTATACCTCACACACTAAACACTGTTTGGTTTGTATTAGTGTGTGGCCACTACACTGGCCAATGGGACTCATTATGCTCATATATGCAGAGGGCTGAGTTTAATCAGTTTTACCTTATCACCCCTATTCTCATCGTCTTTCTGGTAGGCCTCTCCCACACTCCTTTCTCTCCCTTACTCTCTCTTGATCCTTCTCTCTTTCCTTCCTTTCTTCCTTCTTTCCTTCCTTCTGGGTCTCCCTCTCATTCTACTTATCAGAGAAAGCACGTGCTAAGGATTCCAAAATAAAGTGGATGAATAAGTTTTCCTCATTGGGCTGTTCATGGGTTGACATTAGAAAACTCCATCATGAATTGAAGACTTTTAATTATTTGGGTGATTAATTCATTCAAGATAAAAGAAAATGTAATATAAAATGTATGCTGGAGGAATTAAAAGCCACAGTAGATTCTCATTCACCCAGAATCCAATCAACTAGAGAATTACAATTTTTATTTTCCTTTTTGGGGGCAACTCCTACACAAAGGTGGGTTAATGAACCCAGCTATTAACAAAAGAATAGCATTTGAAATACAGGCTATTAATAAAGGAAGCTGATTTTATGATGACTGCTGAATGACAATGTGCAAGAAAGATTTAGTAACTTTGTGAGGGCTTGAGCATGACATTAAGTTGACCAGAGTTAATGAGCTGAGCTTTCCGAGCCTTGAACATGCAGAAAAGCACACACTGGGTTCTTTTGACCACTTTGTGATGTGACGCAATGCTAGAGGAGGTAAGCCCAGGATAGAAAGAAATGAAGTGCCTCCGGGTTAGCTCTCTTTGCCCAAGAAGATCATAGTTCTAATGCTGCACAACCCGATCCTCTTGGGGATAGGAAGTAAGCATCGTGGGATGATTTATATAGAGAACCATCAGCAACAGCACTCCCAGTCCACCCCGCTTCTGTGTGGAAGTAGATGCAGTCCCATTGGGCCCTAACCACTGACTCCTGTGTGCCTGCAGACAGCAAAGATCGGGGGCGCCCTTCTCAAGGACCCATGAAGATTCATGCTAGGAAGTCAGGCTTGGCCTTTACTTTTCCTGACGGCCTTAGATGACGTGGCTCCCACTCATCGTGGTGGTCTTGAGGTTATGTGCTGCATATAGCACGACTTCACTGTTTTTGTGGCTGGGTAGTGTGTTCCATTGTATGTCATAGGCCATATTTTGTTTGCCCATGCACCACTGGATAGGCTTTGGGCAGTTGCTAGTTAGGAACTGTTCTGCTAACAATAATTATGGACAGGCTCTAGTGTCAACCTGTGTGTGCATTTGTGTCAGTAATTATCTAGATAACTGGCTATTTCTAGGAGGCTATGCTGAGCTTAAAGACCGTCATGCTCTTTGCTAAAGTGGCTGCACCACCTTTCGTAGTTTACTGGAGATCTAGAGTTCACAGACTCCTCCTAAAGACCGTTTCTAAATTCTGGTAGTCTTGAACAAGGAATTGGTCAAGACAAGCACAAAAGGTAGCAAGGTGTCCTATTTATTAAAGGCAAGGAAAGAGATGCACCCTGCAGAGTGCAGAACCAGCCACTAAAAGAAGTTATAGGGACCACGAGGCTAACGGCAGCTCTTCTGATAGTACGTCAAGACCACCCAATCAAAACCCTCCTTGATCTAAGACCTGAAGAATTGAAGACAGAGGAACATTTTCTGATCGATCCCTGTGAGAGGCTTGGGAACCGTTTGTCTTCATGGGTCCTGTGACTCTGTGGTTGCTTACACCCACGTGTCCAGCCAGCTGGTCACCCCCCAACCTCTTATCTCGCTGCCAGCTGTGAATGGAAGATCCATTTTTCCCCCTACATTCCCATCAACACTTAGTATTGCCTGTCATTTTTTAATTTATCTATTCCAAGTAGGGATGCTGTAGTATTTGATTGTGGTTTCAAATAACACTTTTCTGCTGCATAAGGATGTGTATTCTTATTGCTTTACTGTACTTTGGAGAATCATACATACAAGTTTCGCCCATCATTTAAGACTACAGAATTAGAAGAGGTCTTGCAATGTTCTGAATGCATATCTTTCACCCCGTGTATACTTTGAAGACATTTTCTCCCAGTCTTGGGCATGCATTTTTAATTAATGGAATTTTTGAAGTGCAAACACTGTGGATTTTCAAGTCCAATTTTCATTGCTTTGTCTGTGGCTTCCTCTTGTGTTCTGTATGAGAAGCTTGGGGCTAACTCAAGTTCACAAAAATTTTCCACTGTTTTCTCCTAGAAATTTTATGGCTGAAGCTGTGACATTTGGATCTATAAACCATTTCGTTGGAAACATTTTATGTACTGCTAGATCGTATTTTGGGGGCCTGTTGCTTATTTTAAAGAGCCTGAATTTTATAGATTAAAATATATACTATAATTCAAAAACTAATCATTCTTTCACATAAGAGATGCTCGCTGTTTTTCAATCATTTTATCTTAGCTAAGACTCTACTGTTGACCAGGCTTGGCAACAATTACTCTATGAAACCCATCTGAAAACTATCTCACGCCCTGCACCCCAGGCTCGATACTGAGGGAGAGGAGAGCCCAGGGTAAAGCTTGGGCTTTGCTGCCTGCTGGCCTCTGCTCCTCTGGTCAGGAGGGGGCGCTCGTACGTGCAGGAAGGGCAAGTTCGCTACTGGACATTCCCAGGTCTCAAGGTCTCAGGGTCCCAGAGCCGACTGTGACCAGCCAGCCTCTCGACACAGGCAGTGACAGGCTCAAGGGGCCATCCTGACAAGTCCCAACTTTATCCATGATAAGGGGAACACTCCCGCCATGCATGAGTCCTTCGTCTGTTTTGTCACTTTTTTCCAGAACACAAGGGAAGATCGAGGCTTTTATCTGTTGGAACATCCGCAGGTGTCTGAGTCTTCTACCCCACGGGCTCACTGCGCCGTCTCTCCAGTTACACAAATCCCTCCTCCTCCCTTCTTATCTTTATCAGATAAAGATTCCTTTTTGATAGGCACTGGGCTTTGGTGTTTAAAAATACTATAGAATTTCAGACTACGTAGAAATAACAGTCGTACAAAGGAATACTACAAGCACCCCTTCCACCGACCCGCTCTGCACTGTCACTTTTCTGGCGACTGTACCCCTCTGTCACAGATCGAAGTTACCACATCCCTATAGCCAGATGTTGGACGCAGGTTAGACATCCAATTTCTTTCATGACAGCAAAACAGGGCACGGGGGTGCTGGCCTTCGGGAAGGAGCGGTCACTTTAAGGTGCTCCTGGCTTCAAACCCACATCCTGCTCTGCTGCAAAGAAAGAAATAGCGCGTGACGGAGGAGGACTTCAGCTCCGTGTGGACGGTGGTCTGGAAAAGGGAAAGGCCCGAGTGCCGGCCGCCAGCGTGCTAGGGATCCCCGGGAGGCAGAGGGCAGCCACACAAACACACCTCTTTGCAGTGGCAGACACCCCAGTAATATTTCCAGCTTGCCTCTCCATGCTCTGAGAAAGTGTGGCTCTCCTCAGACATCAGCCCGGCGTCACCGGCCTTTTGATGTAAGTGGCGGACTAAGGGCTGCGTGCAGAGGAGGTCCCCGTGGCTCTGCGCCCTTCACGTGCCGCACTTCTCGCCTCTCCACGTGGGGCACCACTCCCGCTTCACTCTCCCGAGGCTGACCGAGGGGCCCCCAACATGGGAGCGCAGGACACACTTCTCCAGATGTGGAAGGGGCACAGGCAGATCCCAGAGATGGCCTCCACATCTGGATCCTAGCTCCAGCCCTTGGAGTCGTGCAGTCCAGCCAAGTTCTAAACCCACCTTTTCTCAATTTTCCCTTCCTTCCTAAAATGAGCTACCCGGTGGCCTTTCTGTGTGTGAAGAGCTGGGCACACGGGGAGCACCAGGCCGGTGTCTGCTGAGGACACAGCCTCGTCAGCCGACTCCGTGGCTCCTATCCTACCTGTATATCACACTGCTGGTGACAAGGCAGGAAATGAAAAGTGAACTTGAGCCAACTAAAATAGCCAGTTTACCACTCGCAGGTGTCTGCCCCATGAGTGAAAGGTTCTCTTGGGGACAGCAGGATATGACTAGAACATGGCACCTGCTGCTCGGGCGGAAGCAGTGAAGGTCCTCGCAGTCTGCAATAAATGGACATGGAATTCTACTTCACCTGTTTCCAAGCCTGAGAAATAAGGACAGTATCCGTTCAAATCACCCAGGTTAGCGCCGCCTGTGTCCACATCAGGCTCTAGGTGTCAGCTGGCTGAGTCTTCACCCGCTAAGACCACTTAAGCCTCCTGCCCCAACCCATCTGGGATGATTGCTCCTGGTTCGTTGAAGGTTTGCGGAGAACGTTATATTTTTTCTAATCTTTCATTTTGCATAGTGAGCTTTATTCTTTTATTCGAGCTTATAAGGTTTGGGGACAATGTCCTGATTAAGGACAACTTCAGGGTCATCGGCTGGAGAATTTGCTGGCTGGACTTTGTTTTGTCTTCCTCCATGAGTTTGGCAACGACACCAAGGAGAAAGGGCTCAAGGGTGGGCAGATGCCACCCTGGTGGCTCTGAGTTGTTTATGGCAGTGGCGGGGAACAGCCCTGAAAATAATTCTCATCAAGTTGTTGGTGGAGCAGATATGGAAACGAAAGATCAGTGTCACACTACGCAGCCTAAGGAAACACGACTGTGGAGGAGTCAGATACTGCTTGGTGATCCGAGCCCCCCAGTCCATGGGTGGCTGCTGGGGCCAGACCCCGAGCCTGTGCTTCCGTCTGTCTTCTGCTGTGCAACAGAACGCCAGAGACTTCATAAACAACAGAGATCGCCTTGGCTCAGGGTTGCAGGAGTGGGAGACCCAGAGCCTGTGCCTGGCATCTGACCAGGGCCTCCCTCCTGCTCATCCCACGGTGGGGCGAGGAAGGCAGAGACCACAGCGTGCACCCACGAGGGGCCTCACTCTGCCTACAGACGCACACTTGCAGCAGTGTCCCTGTCCCACTGGGTCTCTAAAGACCCACCCCTCTCAGGCCTCGTCCCGTCACTGCAGGACGGGGGCCAGTTCCCCAAGCGGGAACTGGGGAGCGCCATCACCCCACGCACCAGGTGCACTGCCTCCTGAGGGTCCTGTGCCGTTCTGCCAGGCACGGGTTGCTGGTTTTGTGTCACATCTCTGCTGACTTCCTGAGTCACCTTAATCCAAACCAGAGACCCCCCCTCCCTTCCCTTGCCCACTGCCAGCACAGACTGACATTTGCACGGGAGAATCTTGGGAGCTCTAAGGCTTTCTGTTCCTTGGTCTGTCCATGGCTAGCACTAACCCCGGGGAAGTCTGGTTGGTGGGCTGGGCAGAATTTCCTTAGCAAAGCGCCATTCATTTGGAAAAGCAGAGGCTTTAAACCCAAAGCAATCTTACCAAAGTCATCAGAACTGGCAACATAATAATTCATCAAAATAAAAAACATCAAGACCTAGGTTTCTCTCGTGTCTCCTTTTGCAAGGGCAGTGGGATCCTAAGGAAAGAGGATTTCCGTACTGTCCCTTCCAAGTGTGCCAAGCACGTGGCTCCTGCACCAACATTAATGACATCATCGTTCCCAAGGTAAAAGTCCACGCTCAAGGTGTCACCAGGGTCCGGTGTGCAGAGCCCTCTGTTGTGTGTGGCTGTGTCTACACTTGCCCTTGTCTGTGTGTCCACACCCCAACTTCTTATAAAAGTGCCCCCGACATGCTGGATGAGGGCCACCCTCGTGTCCCCATTGTAATTTAATCACCTCTGGAAAGAACCTGCTCTGAATGCACTCCCGTTCTGAGGCCCTGAGGCCGAGCTTCTCAGTACGTGAACGTGGAATCGCAGGAGGATGCGCGTCGTGCCATCGAGCCTTGGGCATGAACAGTTGCGGTCTCTCCTGTACCAACTGGGTGGGCTCTCTGTAGGAGAGTGACGAGAAGAGCCGATGGCGGCAGCGCTGAGGTGGTGGCGCTGGGGTGAACCCAAGGCAGAAGAAGCCCCACGTGGCCGGGGTTCAGAGGAGGGCTGGAGGAGGACATCCCGGAGTCAAGAAAGCGCTGACCATGGTGCCCACTCAGCCCTCGGGCCAGCCTCACGTCCACAGCGCCACGGTGGCTGCCACCAGGAAACGCGACACCAGAGACAGCGCGAAGCCCAACAGGACTTTCTGAACGTGGTGTCCCTTCAAGGCCACGCGCTGCTCCCGAATCTCTGCCGTCTGCTTGGGTCACCTTGTCACGCCGGGGCTCAGCGCCTCGGTGCAGGTTCAGTGCAGCTTCTGCCTCTGGGCCTCGGTCCGCCCACTGGCTGAAAGCCCCGAGCACAGTCCTGCCTAGCCTTTAGCTCTGTCACAGGTGCAGCCTGCCATGCTGCCCGCTCTTTGCAGGTGCTCAGCGGTGGCTTTCGGAATAAATATGTTGATGCCCTGTGGTGCCAAACAGAATGAAATAGGAACCCAGCGGCTGGCATTTGAAAATGTCGGCACTCCTGACACCTGTTTGGGAGGCAGGGCGCCCCGAGCTGGGGTGTCTTGGCAGCTCGTGGCCCTGCCGGTCTGTCGCCTCCTCCTCCTCACTACGGCTGCTCATTCCGAGGAGAGACGGTGACTCAGGAGCCGGGTATTTTCATACAGTTGGATTATGATGTCTGGAATTTAATATTGCTCTGTCCCGTGATATTTACTTCAGGGTCAATAGAAATGTGACCACCCTCACCCCTGTTCCTGTCCGCCTCCTGAGCTAGCAGAAGGGTCAGGACTTCCATGCTCTGGTCTCTGAAGCTTTAGACACGATTTCTTGGAATTTTGACTTTATAAATATTTCCCAACTCTATACATGAGCTTTAATCATTGCTTGAGAGTTTAAGCTTCTTTAGATGTTAACATCCTATTTGGAAGGTAAGGCACTGAATGTTAAGCGTGATGTCTGTTAGGTTGTAGGCTAGTACACCAAGTTTTGCACTATACTAGGCTGTAGGCTTATACATCAAGTTTTGCACTATGCTAGGCTATAGGCTTATACACCAAGTTTTGCACAATTTTTATAGCAATTAGGTGCATGAGTGAGGCAGGATGCTACATCTGTCCTATGAAAGCCACACTGCAATTCTGCTGCAGAACAGGAGTGTCACAGTGCCCACTGCAGCCACGCCTGCCATGCAGAGCCTTCAGAGGCCTTTCGTCACTGCTCACCCCGAAGCGAAGTTGTGAGATAACTTTCCCAGCATCATTACTATCCAGTTCTGAAACTTACGCAGAAGGACATTAAGCTATTGCACGTTGCCCGGTTGGAACAAGAATATCTCTCCTTTCCTCGGTGCCGAGTCCTTGACAAACTGCACCCCACAAATAAGCAGTGATTTGGTTTGGTGGCCCAGGGTCACCTCTAGTTCAGAGATTCTTCAAGTCCATGGAAAAAATAGATTTGCTATCCTAGGCCAAGGGCACCCACCGCACTTTGGACGTGTTGCAGGGCTTTATGGATAGAAGGTGGCGATCCGAAGAGAATGTGCAGCAGAATAATACCTTGTGCCTTAGGGAAGAGGTGTCATCTTTCTGAATTTCAGTTTCACTATCTGTAAGCTGGGAATAAAAACCTTAGCAAACACTTGACACATACTAAGATCTCAATAAACTCTTGGTAAACGAGGGTTACAAGTAAGACTGCTGTTACTACAATCTTCGTTACAGTGCTCTAGAACACATTTATAACTTGAGAACAATATTCTGAGGATGGCAGTGAGACACTGGTTAAATACCTTGCACATATGAAGGGTTTTGTAAGCCAGGATGATGAGAAACACACCATCAATTGGTCATTCATGTTCTAAGAGCATTTTGGTGCACTGGCATTAGATTTAATTGTGAGAAGATCTGGTCTCAGTACCACTACAAAGAAAAATTCCGCACTGGAATCAGCCCACAAAGGCGCACTTTAGATGTTTTACAGAGGCCAATGACTCATAGGGCTCCACTCTATTATAGCTAGGGAATAAACAGAATCAGAACATACACTGGAAGGCTTTCATCTTACTATCCAAAATCCATTGGAAGTTGTTCCATGCAGGGAGATCTGTGAGGATCTTCACTGATCCTTACTCTGAGCTGAAACATATTTCAGATCCCAAGTGAGTCAGCTGCCATCCTGGCTCCGCCACCACTGCATTTGGTCCTAGTCATTCCTGTCTTTGCACTGCCGGGAGAAGAAGAGGCTTTCTCACCCAAAGCTTCCCCATCTGCCATGGAAGCTGCCAAGCCCATAAGGGCAGACCGAGGTGGCCAACAGCAAGGCAGGTCCTCGATGTGCTCTGCAGAAAGAAAGGTCATCCCAGGCTCTTCGGGTTGTGACAACAGTAAGGCTTTCTGATCCTATCTTTATGAGAGATCTAGGAAGCAACGTAAGTCCCCACTGTTGGCCTAGCAGACTATATCCCGTCAGCCACCAGCCATGTAACCGTTAGCGAAAGAAGAGTGTTCCTTATCAGCCTGCAATGTTCTAGGGGCTGGAGGGAAACGAGTTACCTGTGGTCACACAGCTCCTGAAACACAAAGGTGGCTTCAAGCCCAAATGTCGCAGCTGCCTCAGCAACCTCAGGGGCTTCTTTCTGTTTCATTCAGCAAGCGTCTGGAAACATCCGTCCTTTTAGGTTAACCAGAAATCTACTGTAGAAACAGTGGTGGAGGAAAGCAATTCCTGCTCTCTGGGCATTGATGACCCTAAAGAACCAAAAACAAGAGGTGAGAAAAGGGACCAGCCTGGCCAGCATTAGGAGTCTGAAAAAAGTGTGCATTCAGCGCTGCATTTAAGACCCTAAGTGGAAACTGAGCAGAGCGAGGCTGGACCGCATCACGGCCTCCCTGGACTGCTACAAGCCTCTGGATGGCTCACACCCACTTCCAGGATGCATCCATAGAGACACTGCTGAATCTTTACCTGTCCCTGGGAGTCACTAGCCACTACAGACTTCAGAATGAGGAGGGAAAAAGAGCTGAGCAAGGAGGTCAGGGCACGGCTGCAAACTGTGTCTTAGAACAAAACCGGCTGTCCTCCCAGCGATGCCCCTCAACATCTCCGTGGGACTGAGCAGGATGCTACTCTTTGCGGCTTGCAGGGGAGCATCCATCCGTAGAGTGGGTCTTGGGAGACGTCCTTCTGGGAATCCCTGCCACGCACGCTCCCGAGCACTGACATGCAGGGAACGCTAAGGGTGATGCAGGCTCTAATGAAGCTAGAACAAGCTCAAAACCATCAGTCATGAGTAGCTGTCAGGATCTATAGGTCCCCTCCTTCTGTGTCACCCCAGCCACCCCCAGCGGTTGGCCCCCACACAGTGAAATGTTGTTTTCTCTTCCCGTTCATTACCTTTGTTGAGATGCTAGAATTCTTAGTCAAGTGTCCTTTATTTATTTATGTATTATTGTTATGGTTTGTGCATACGTGTGCCCCCAAAGCCTCATGTAGTCACAGGGCAGCTTCTGGAATTTGTAATTGATTATTATAAAAATGGGTGCTGCACCTCCCCTGAGGCGGGTGATTTGCATTTCGATGTAAGGAAGGAAGAGAAGCGAGCTGCTTGAGCTGCTGCTAGCTCTCCCTTTGCTCTTGCTCTTAGCTGCTGCTGCCATGAAAGGTTGCTTTCTGATGTGTGCCTCTCTGCCTTGGAGCCAGCTGAATATGGGCTGAAACCTCTAGTAACCGTGAGCTAAATAAACCTTTCCTTCCCTCATGCTGAGTGTCAGGTACTTGTCCCAGCAACGAGAAGAGTTACTAAGACAATTATTGTTATTTATTTATTTGAGTATTTGTGTGTGTCTGTGTGTGTGTGTGTGTGTGTGTAACTGGGGATTGAATTCAGGACCCTGTGCTTGACAGGCAAGCGCTTATTCTACTGAGCTATCTCCTCAGCCCCAAGCGTCCTTCACTTTTCGGCACAGCTTGATTGGGGTTCTGTCATTTGTGAGGCGGCACACCGTGGGATGGATGCATCAGGAGGAAAACTGGAAGAGACCGGCTGTCTCCCACCTACTGACCTAGACTGCAACTTAAGGGTGGGCCCAAGAGATGGCCAGGGGTCCAGCTTGGCCCTTCCATGGGAGCCCCGTATGGTCGGTGGAGCATAGACCCCCAAAGATGAGCACAGCGAGAGCTGAGGCCAGGAGTGGCCCTGCTTCTAGCAGCTGGACACCAAATCCTCTCTGGAAGGCCTGCCATGTGGGCCACAATGTCACTTTCTGGGGTGCCAACTCGAAAGGCTTCCAAGGAAATACTGGACACATGATCAACATTGGAAAGAGACACCGCGTTGGGCCGAGATGCACGCAGCACTGCGCCTTAGCGGGACATCCTCCTGTGCCCGCCAGGGCCTCACACGCCCACGCTGCACTGTCTCCTTCAGATGCCAAGTCTGAAAGAAGAGGCTGGCCCCGGGCCTGCTGCCTCCTCAACTGCGTGGCCTTTGGGGAGGAAGGGAGAGGCTCCCCTTCGGGGCTCCTAGCTATGCCGACTCCTGGAGCACTGCTCCAGGCTTCGTCCTTAGCGGGTCTCATCCTCCTTCCCAGACCGTCTCCAAAGGCCGGGAATTTCTCAAGTGCAATCACAGTCTCCATCTAGACCTACAAGAGGGGCCGCTCAAGTCAGACAGCACACCGCTGGCAGTCGTCACCAACTTTATTCCAAGATGTACTTAAAGAAAATTTAAAAGCTGCAGAAGTAGGGCAAGAGGCGCTTGTCTCCAAAGTGTGCAGGTCAGAGCAAGCGACCCAATAGAAGTGGGGTGTCCCGGAAGAGTTCCTGCCCTGGAAGTGCTTTGGGTAAGATGGGGGTTGTAGGGAGCAGGACCAGAGGAACTACCTGAGGCAGAAGTGCGCTGTTAAGCACCACGGTGCTCTCGTGCGCTTTGCAGCTGGGCTCGCAGCGGGAGGACTCAGTGATTTAGTAGCAGCGCTCGTTTCTGCCACTGTTGCCCCGTCATTTCCAGGTTAGCACAGAGAGGATCTGCGGGGCTGTGTGCTTAGCTGCACCTGCCACACAGCCAGAAGGCCATGCAGCTGGTGACAGTGCCTTGCGCGGCTCTCAACCACTGGCAGCCACCTGCAGGGAGGCAAATCTCCTGGGAAGAAGCTAAAGTCTCAATTGTCACTGTAGTTTTAAAGTCATAAATCTCAGAGCTGCAAGTGCCTGAAGAAAATAAAACCTTCTCTGCTGTCGCTGTCCGAATTTCCGATTTAAAACATCTGGTTCTGTTTTCAGTGCTTCTGGTCCAGCACCCAGGGCAGTACTGGCTGCTTAGTTTAAGTGCTTCCGGAGTGTTCACAGGAGGGCAGGCCCAAACTGACCGCACCCATGAAGACTGCATCTGCGGATCGTGGCCAGCGCTCCCTCGCCGAGATGTGTGCTCTCACGATCCCTCAAGGTTCCTGGTCACGAGTGCAGCTGACCCGAGCCACTGCCACCTTCTTGCTGCCTCCAGAGCCCTTGAGGACATCCACCGGTGAGCCTTCTCAAGCAGCAGCCCAGGCTGGAGAGAGGAGGGCTCCCTCGGGACTCCCAGGGGAACCCACCTGCACCGTTCCTGGAGACTGGCCCTGCAGCTTGCTGTAAAGGTCAGGACACACAGGTGTCCTGGTGGGCTCAGGCACTGCACCGCCTTCCCTCCATCTCCAGCTTAGGACTGTTCCTGCCCAGTGGCCGGCTGCGTTCCCCTCCAATGCCAACACCGTGGCCAGGGCCACCCTTCCTTTCTCCAGATGGAACTGGCTTGGGATCACCACCCCCTCCCCTGGTTGGTCCCCAGTGACAGGGCCGGGCAGCCAAGCTCTGCACACTGAGCATGGCGTCCTCTCTGATTTGCCTGATGGAGCAGAATCGTGTGCAAGGAGAAGGGAAAGCTACCTGCAGCTCTCGAGCACCTGAGGGAGCAGGGCTGGTCCGGCCTGGCGTGGTGCCGACGGGAAGTCAGGCTGTCCAGCTTCTGCGGATCCGTGTTTTTGTTTGATTTGTTACTTCCTGTTTGCAGCGCACAGAGACCCCACGGTCCATGCACAGCGCACAGCGGTACTCTTTTAACTCCTGTTTCTCTCCTCTTTTCCTCCACCTCCTCATCCGCTTCCCATCTGAGGAATAACTGCCTCCGTTTCTCACTATCTTTTATTTTGTTCTATTTGTATTTTGCTTTCAAAACTGTTATCAGCTATACCTCGGAAAGGTATGCCTGGAACTCCAAAAGTTAAATTTCCCCAAATAAAAGACTCGATCAAAACAAGGGCAACATCGATGAGCAGTAACTTCTCAGAAAACAAGGATCACAAATGCTCAAGGCATACACAAAAATATGCTCAATATTGGCAACTGACATTGCAGAAATGCAAATTAAAACAACACTGGAATGCTTTCTTACTGCTGAACAAGCGGGCACCGTACAGAAGTCAGCTTTGCGCTTCCATGGTCTTCTTGATCATCCAGCTTCACCTCCCCAACGTGTGCCCCCCAGACCAGCCAGGAGCGCTCTGTGGGCATCTTCGGAGAGGGCTGCTTCAGCCTGGAGATTAGTTGGGCCCTTTAGCCCTTGTCACACTGCACTGCTGCCGGCTGCCCACGTTTCTGTGTGCCGTGGTGATGGTCAGGTTCCAAAGGGCAGACACCAAGCGTCACTCACCCGCCCCCCAGTGCCTGGGCAGCTCAGCTGACTCACCTGCAGCAGCAGGATCCGTGTGTGAGGGAGAAGATGGGTAAGCCCAGCTCCGTGAAAGGTGAAAGTTTCTGGATTAAAGTAAGGGTGCAGTCCTTTCTTTCATGCCTTATGCTTAAATTAGGCGGATAAATAACTCACCAAAGAAATGCAAATAAACAAATGCAGCCGTGCCTAACTGTATTTATAATGAAGAAAGAAAATATGAACCATTATAACCCTCCTGACTGGTGAAATGACAAATGGCTCCACACACACATAGTTGGGCAGGTTATGGGGACCAGTGTCTCCCTCTATGTTCCTGCAACCGTGCCTGGAAAAGCCTAAGAGGACATGAGTGTCCTGTACATGCAGACCCGTGTGTACGTAGTCCATGTGTGGGGGATGGCCAAGATACAGGGAGTACAGACTCTTTACTGTGTTATAATAAAAATATGTTGCCATTCATGGTCCTTAAAGTATCTCTAGCTTCAAATCCACGTATCCTACCATTGTTGGCAATGTGGCTTTTACGGTAATGATTTCTTAAACTCAAACATTCACCATATTTTTAAATCATCAGATAAGACCCAGATATGACCTAGGTATGGACTCATTCTGCTGGCCTTGTCTCCAGTACTGCGAGTCAGGGAAAAGGACCAGAGACACAGCTAAAGAGCTACCTGTGTTCGCAGTATTCTTTGTGATAGCAAAAAGAAAAGGTAAAAGAAAAAAAAAAAAAACTTGCTTGTCAAATCCTAAGAAAGTGGTTAGGCCAACCAAAGTTCATTCAACACATGCAATCGAGATTTGTAGGAATAATTAACAACGGGGAGGAAGCTCATGGTAAAATGTTAAATGAACAGATGTGAAGAACAATGAGATGATCTTTGAAGGGAGGAGTGGAACTGGAAATAAATGTGGCACATGAGAAGGCACGTAAGGGCTGGAGACATACTCCAGCAATCTAAGCTCCTCCCTGGCAAGCACAGGGACCCAGATTCAGTCCCTAGTACCACATGTGTACCGGCCCCAGAACCCCAAGCCCATGGTGGTGGCCACTCAAACCAGGTATGGTGGTACACGCCTACAATTCCAGTGCCAGAGAGGGTGAGGCAGGAGGATCACTACGAGTCCGAGCTGCTTAGTGACACCCTGTACCAAATACATTAATAAGAACTTTTGCTGGGCGTGGTGGCGCACGCCTGTAATCCCAGCACTCGGGAGGCTGAGGCAGGAGGATCGGTGCGAGTTCGAGACCAGCCTGGGCTGCAAAAGTGAGCTCAAGGCCAGCCTGAACTGCATAGTGAGACCCTGTCTCAAAAAGACAAAAAAAAAAAAAAAAAAAAAAAAAAGATCCTTTGTTTAAATTTTCAAGTCGCATAATATAAACCCTAAGCGGATGGCGTTTGCCTCCAGAGGTTCGGGAGCACACACTGATCCTCAGCAAAGCTTTCACTTGTGTCACATTCATCTGAAAAAGCAGCCACTTGCAAACATTCCTGAGCACTTCACTTGCTCCTGGATTTTCTTAAACCTGCATGCAGAGAGTGGCAGGTAGTACTGTGAAGATAGGGCTGCGTCATGGTCGCCTGACCTCACCGGGTGATCTGTGCACCTTTACTCCAATGCTGTCACTCTGTGTTGTCCTCTGTAAAGCGGGTGTCACCGCCACGAAGAGCCTGGCAGGAGAACAACCGCGTGCTAGGCACGGATTATTTCCCTGGCTGGCAAAGTGACTCTTTTTTACAGTAGCCATCCTACTCCCTACACTGCCGAACAGATGTTGACTAGGTGAGCCTGACCCTTGCTCCTAATTGATGCAAAAGAATATAGCACCCCGTAGAGAAGGACCAGCCCCCAAAATGATGCCATTCTGTCCAAAACCGTCTCACTCGAAAATCTGAAAGATGAAGAAGGAAAGTTTCATTAATTAGGAGAAAACGGAACATGGCAGATCAGACGCTAGCTCTGAACTCGACCGCACAGAAGCACGTGTGGGCTAACGATGACCAACGCATGCCGGGAGGAGGGCAGCTGGCCGTGCCAGCGTGGGCGGCACCACGGCGCCTCTCCCTGCGCGCACGCGACGGCCGACGGCCGTGTCCCCAAGTGACCAGCAGGAGGGGAGGACAGGAGAGCGACTAGAGTACTGGAGTGCTGGTGCTGCTGACACCACTCATCCCGAGCGTGGGGCCGTAAAGCAACGCGAGTTCATCACCGTACGTCGCTGCAGTCAGGGCCAGTGGGGAGCTGCCCTGCGCTGTGGTCAGTGTACTGATGGAGGCCACATTAGGCCTTGCGGGGCCAAGTCCACCGCGGCCTCTACAGTCTTCCAGAGCCCACGGCCAGCTTCCAGCTGGGACAGCACGGCAGCCCCTGCTCGGTCACCGCTGCTTCCCTCCCACCATGGTTCCCCATGGCCCTCCCTATGGCATTTGTGTTACCACCCTCATGCTTCTCTTGCCTTCGGACTCACGTGGGTAGTGAGACTCTCCCCCTCCCGAGACCTTCAGTCGTATCTTCGAGGTCTCTGGGGTTGTAAGAGGCAGCATGGCCGGATCTGGAAACTGCACCCAACTGTAGGCCTCTTGTGCTGGGACTGCTGTCCAGCCTTCCTGGTTCCAAGTGAAGCACTGATTACAAGCGGCCTTGGGCCCCAGGATTGGGTGCACAGTGCAGGCCTTCTGCTCCGTCTTCCTCTACTGCAGCAGTCTAGGAGGCCCGGCACTGCAGGCACTCGACCAGTGAGGGACTGCACTGAAGCAAAATGTAAGTAAGCCATAGCATTCAGATCTAGTAGCTGGGGCTCAGGAGGATGCAGTCATTTCTATTTCCTGCTAAGTAAGGGCCCCAGACAGGCCTCAGAGCTGCTGTCGGCTCAGCTGCATTTGCGTATCCTAGCTACAGGACAACGGAGCTAGTTTACTGTCGTGGTCTGCATCTGGCCCGTCCACCTCAGAGCCTCTTGGGTCATCAGCAGAGCTTCTAGATCTGGCAACTGGGATTCAGAGGGTGATGCTGAGTTGGTTCATGGTGCAACGCCCCACCCTGCGCACAGGTAGCCTGGGTGGATCGGAAGGGGCAGAAAGTGCCTGCTATTGGCTCCAGCTGTTTGCATCCTGTGTTCCGCTGCCTCGTTTCTCTTTGTCCCATTTCTCCTTGTGGTGCCTGTCTGCCCATTGCCTGGGAGACAGTCAGCTATGGGCTGAAATCTCTGCACACCGTGAGCTAGAGAAGCCTTTCCCCCTTGAACGGTGGGCGTCTCACTAAGGCACTTAGATTTCTCTTCATCAGAATCAAGGAAGCTACACCCAGAAAGGAAGTCTCACGCAGGGCGCAGCAGAGTCTCCTGAAGCGCTTATTTACTGGAATACACTGGGAGGCTCACCTCAGGTTTCAGATCTAGTAGCTGGGGCTCAGGAGGATGCAGTCATTTCTATTTCCTGCTGGTCTCCAGCTGACACAATGCTATGGCTTATGAATACATGTCACCAAAAGCCTCCTGGGCTCACAGACGGAGCTCTGGGGAGGTGACAAGGTAGCAACAACTCTGAGACTGACTCGCTGCCAGGGGGTAGGGCCGGTAGCTGGGAGGTGGGTCCCTGGGACAGACCTGCAAGGTCTCTGCTCCCTCCCTGCCCTTTCCTTGATGCTCTGCTTCCCGGTTTCCCTCGGCCAGCCCCTCTGCCACACTGCTGTTGTGGAGCCAGCCAACAGCAGGCTGCAGCGTGAGCCACGGTGAAACTCTCCCTATGAAAAGGTCCTTCATTTCTATCCCCCTTTTTTGTTTTGTTTTGTCAGAGATGGGTGTTCCACTGATGTTAGAGGAGCTGTGTTTGGAGAGGTCTCTCAAGGTCCTTCTCACACTTAATGCCAGTTCCATATGTGCATACAAGACGGTTAGGAAAGCTACACAGCCGCCTTCTCCTAGCTCAACAAGAAGAAAGGTTTGTGCTAATATTGTTTGGACAAGATATCATGTCTGCATCTTGTCCTCTGAATAACCTCCACGAAGACAACAACATGCAATGTATTAATTATTGTCACTGTCCTACTAACTTGTTTTGAAACTGTTTCATGGCTATTTTATCTTTTTCTCATTAAAATGAATAAAAATAAGTAAATAGATAAAAATAAAATTAAAAAAGAAAGAAACTCTCCCTCTTTCAGTTGGGTTGCTTCTTCCAGAAACAAGGCAAGGACGTGGGGCACGCGGGCTCTGCTGGCCCTGGGGCGCTGTCAGGGCCCTGGGTCTCCACCCTTCCCGTCAGGTCTCCCGACCCACATGCAGTTTGACTCAGACAGTAAAGATCAGAAATTCGCAGGCTAAGGCCCTGTTATGGTTTATGTCTAGTTGTGCCCCCCGCAAAGCCTCATGCAATCATGGGGCAGGGACTTCTAGAGTTTGAGACTTTACTCATGATCCACTGGGATTATGTGTTTTAGTACTGATCAGATGATGGGTCTGAGTACTGCTGGGATTATGGGTGTGGCCTGAGGTGGAGAGGCTGAGGCAGAGAGCCTCAGTGTACTATAAAGAGAGACAGACTCCCCCTGCTGCTCTTTGCTGCCCCTGTTGGTCAGCTGACTCTGTCACCGTTTTATTGCTGTCCTATTGCCATGAAGTGCTGCTCTCCGCCATGTGCCACTCAACCTTGGAGCTGGCTGAATGTGGACTAAAGCCTCTAGTAACTGGGAGCTAAATAAACCTTTCCTTCCTCCATTTTGGGTGTCGAGTATTTGTCCCAGCAATGAGAGAAGAGTCACTGAGACAGGCCCACAGGCTACATTGGGCCCATTGCCAGTCTACACAAACAATGCCTTGTTGGGACTTGAGCATCCCCACACCGATAGGTCACCCGTGGCCTGTCTCCCACTAGTGGGCATGGGCCACTTATGATGGAGCCCAAAGGGCCCACTGAGCCTAAAATGCTCACTACCAGCTGTTTACAGAAACGTTGGCTGGCCCTGGTGTAGACCCCAGGGGAGCAGTGTTGATTACGTAGCCCTGTGACCACCACACAGTGCTCAGCTGAGGGCCCACATTCACCCTTCTCTCCTGACGCCAGCCCGCTTTGCACTTGGCAGCGAGACGGTGCAAGGTATTCCAAGCCTTTGATTAAGACAATGCATGTTAAACGCTTAATGTGTTTCATACATGTGTGTACTGTGAACTAATTGGCACAATTAAACTGATTAATACATTTCACAGAAACAGCTTTTATTCTATGTGTGGTAAGAACGCTTAGCATCTACTTTCTTGGAAACTTTCAGGCACCAACCAGATTAATATTAACCCTGGTCACTGGGCTGCTTCTTGGGGTCTCCCTAATCGCTTCGGTTGGCAGCTGGAAGCTCATACCTTTGCACCCAAATCTCACACTTCTGTACCCACTTGTTAGGGCTTGGGTCGGGGCGCCCCTCTCCAAGCCTCATGCAGTCACTGGGGCAGCTTCTGCTGTTTGGGATTAATTCATGATCCAGGGCTGTGAGTGCCAAAGCCACCCTGGAGCAGATAATCCGCATGCAAATGCAAAGGAGCTAGCTAGCTGCTGCAGTCATGGCTCCGCCCCATGCTCTTTGCCTTCCCCACCCCTGCCACCACAAAGCGCTGCCCTCCGCCACGCGCTGCTCTGCCTTGGAGCTGGCTGAGTATGCGCTGAAACCTCCACTGGCTGTGAGCTAACTAACCCTGTCCTTCCTTAATTCTGAGTGTCGGGGATTTGCCCCAGCAACCAGAGCAAAGGAACTAAGACAGCACCCTCGGGATCCCCCACAG